>JAHBCN010000997.1:137217-151833 GCA_019359885.1 Listronotus oregonensis
AATAAATCACAAAATAATGATTGTTGCATATTATTCTTTAAACAACTACACTCATCTTATTTACAAAGACGAGGCCGAAATATAATTAATAACAAACGAACTTATGTAAGTGATGTTCGATCATAATTATATGAAGGCCTCGTCGAAGTAAATAAGTCCCACCCTATTTCCCATCCCTTAAGGTATGCAACAAACATATCTTTAAACAGAATGAAACCGAGCTTACCGGACCATGGGTATGAAGGGGTTCGGGGTGAGCAGGCAGGAATTTTACTGCCCTTTCTTTGAACGCGTGTGGTTTGATGCAAGAAGAGAGGTACTACACTCATCTTATTTACTTCGACGAGGCCTTCATATAATTATGATCGAACATCACTTACAGGTAAGTTCGTTTGATCTATTAATTATGGACCAATATCTAGAAAACCTGCCGATTGTTGAAGAGAATCCTGATGATATGGAGGCAATCCTAATTAATATTCTGGGAAATAATATTCTTTAAAGTGCGCATGGTTTTTTGAATTATGTTATGTCATATTTGTTTTCTTTTGTTAAATAAAGTATTAAACATCTCTTTTGATTTAGGCAACCCACTTTTTCTGAGCCAACAGAAAAATTACAAAATAAAGTAAAAAAAATAAATCTCAAGTATTTCTTTTAGATGAATTTGAAAAATATACATGTAATGACGAATGTGCTTTTATTTTTGCCGGTTTAAGGCCAAATGATGTCGAATATAATAAGTAAAGTTTAACGCATCGTTCCATTGACAATTTGGCAACCCAAAAAGTTTTGTTTTATTTTTATGACGAGTTTTAAGACATTTAACCAATTTTTTTTTCAGTTCCGTCAACGTTGTCGAAGTGCCGAAATATGCAGATATTTCATTTTACGGCACCTTTTAGACAACGCGGTAGTGCCACCTCGGACGTTATACAAATACCTGGGAACCATCCCCTAATAATGTCGGGGTAATATTATCCAGAAGGTACCCATAGTTTAATAGCGGCGTCTCACAGGCGTTATTTGCGTGCCATAACTACTAAAATACTAGAACCTGATTGGTTTGTTTTTATTTTGACGTAACGCTAACCAATTGTATTTTAGAATTTTGACAGTTACGCTAAGCTTTTACGCCCATGAAAGGCTGTCATGGCGTGGATTAAGAACTATTTCCAATCACACACTGTGGTCACACATCTATAGTTACTAACCGGCCCAGCAAGTACATTTCTATTCACATAGACTTAGCTTTTTTAATCTATTGTGCTTAGAAATAGAATGTTTTCGCTAATAGCCAAGGCAGTCAAGTATTTCACGTCCGAATTTTTTATATATGCACCGATTTATTTGAAATGTTGACAGATGATAGACGGATCGTCGAAAAGCAAAATCTATATGGTGCCGATGTGCGCAACCACCTGGGGTTGATGCCACCCTTCTTCGGGGGTGGGCAATTTTTTACCCAAAATACCCCCAGAAATGGATAGATGAGCAAATTTAAAGTAAAAAATGTCATGTCAAGTTTATTCGCCAGATCAATAGTTTTTGAATTATTCGCAATTGAAAAGTGCGATTCTTCGTTAAAAAAACCTAATTTTTCAATTGTTTTTTACGCATAACTCTGTTATTAGGCGTTTTATCGAAAAAAGTGTAATGGACATAAATTAAGCTTATAAAAAAACAAAGAAATTGAGCTATTTATGAAGATCTTAAAGTTCTACCTAAGGCAAGTTATAGCTGCTTGAAGATCTTTCATTTTACGTGATTAAGTAGTTAACCTAAAATACCGGGAAAAGGGTACATTTTTCAACAAAAAGTCATTAAATGTTTTTTAAAGAGCATAAAGAGACCTTTTAATTGAGCACCGACTAAAGTCTTTTTGACTGAAATTTCAGTGAGATATGGTGTAAATTAGTTAAAACTAAAAAGAAAATCGCAATAAAACTTATGTCATTTCATTCAAAATTAAAATTAAACTTATTCCTTGCACCAATTACTTTATTTGTATGTTATTTATGACATCTAAAAGTTTTACTGATTAGAGATGCACAGTTTTGAAAAAATGAGCTTAAATTATATGTTTTTTTTGTGATTTTTCAAAAAATTTTCTTTTTCTCATTTTAACTCCAAAACCATAAGAGATACAAAAAAAAAACTAAAGAGTAGAAAAATGTAGCATTTTTTATGACGATTATTTTCCTTTTTTATTTTTTTTGTGGCATAAAAATTGACGGAGTTATAACCGATTTAAACCTTCACTATAGTGCGAGGACTGCTTTACCGCAGCCCTTTGACCCTTTACCTATAATATATGAAGGGTCTCAAGGCATTCTAACATACATAGCCCTGAAAAGTACCTTTAAAATGATTTTTTGTGGGATGTGATAGCTTTCAAATTATCAGAGTTACACAAAAAATTTTATTCATGAAGAATGTGCAATGAAATATTGAATGTCTTTGAATAAAATTTTTCATTTTATTTTGGCAAAGGGGTGGTTGTTAAGGGTTGGCAGGGTGTAAACAATTAAAAATTACTTCGTGTTTAGAGAATAAATTTAGAACCAACAAAATTTAAAGTCAAAACATCAGTACTCATTAAAAAATATTTATTTTATTTTTGTCAAAGGGGTAGTTTTTAAGTGTTGCTAGGGTGTAGACAATTAAAAATTATTTTAAGTAGATATAATATACTGTAATACTAAAATTACGCAAAATCTAAAATTGGTAGTCATTAGATATTTTTTATTTTATTTTCTGCAAAGGGGTAGTTTTTAGGGGTTAAAAAGCAGGGTTGATTTAAATTTTTTTTTTTTAATTAAAATCGAGATTTACATCAAAGTAAGACAAAAAACAACCCGGTATTTACAAGTACTTAATGAAATTTAAACAAATTAACCTATTAATCTACATTCTTTGTAAAATAAGTACAGATATAAATTGCATTTTCATTATAATATTTAAATAGAAACACTAATTTTCCAGCTTTTTCTACTCCCAGTTTGTTTCTTAAGTCAAAATGCACCAGTCCAAAAGTACTAAAAGTTCTTCTACTAAAGCTGAGGTTAAAATTGCACAAAGAAATTGTTTTAATAACGGCACTTGTTTTTCGATTTCAGGCTGGTCTTTTTGTGATAGCCACCAATCAATTGCCCTTACGCTTTCTGTTACTTCTTGCGAGAACATTACATTTTTAAAGGAACTGGAACGGGTACTAAATTTGATTACTAAAGGTAGCAATCTTGTGTTTCCATAAATTTCATTAATGGTTTCTAGGGCCAGATTCTTTTCGTAGGATGATAACTTGTATTTTTGCTTGGATGGGTCCAACATATAACTTAAAAAATGGTTTGGTGAAAAAAACACTGGCCTTAGCCTGGTCATACCGGTCTTGAGATTTTTGAAGTTTTTGTAGGGGTAATTCTTAATCATCCTTGAATATATGTTGTATTAGCTTCTTATAGGTCGGAGCGGAAACAAGCCGCGACAGAAATTTTTTCGTTCGGGACGCGCCTCGAAAGAGTTATTGTTATCAAGAAGGGGAAATATCCCAATAGTTTGTAGTATTAAGTGAGGAAATATAATGTACTGTGACAAATTAACTGTAAAAAGAGAAATTCTTGAATTTAAAAAAATCAAAAAATCATGATTTATTTGATTTTTTCATTTAAATCAGTGATATTTGATTTTTTTAATAAAAATCAATTTTTGCCCAACGCTGTTGGAAAGTGGTAACTAATAATTTTATTAAAATGCTATAAATTTTTTCCAGTAAAACTGCAATTGTAATGTTACAAGTCGATTACAAAAATATTTTTTTCCATATTATTTTCATCAAAAGGGTAGTTTTTAAAAATTCTTAAGGGTTGATATTTCAAAATACACCAATTTTATATTGTACAATACGTTAGGATATTTATCCTACATAAATAAAAGACATTTGAATCGAAAAAAGGCCGAAAAATCTCTCTATCTATCTATAAAATCTATTTTTTCGAAAAGCGGTGGTTTTCACCTCTTAAAAACAATTTGCACACCTTGCGACCATATAGATTATGAATATGATATGAAGGGTAAGATAAGCTTAATTCCAAATTTTCAAGAAAATCGGTGCATATATAAAAAATTTGGAGGTATGACACCATTTTGAGCTTGACTACCTGGACTATAAGGGCCTTGGCGCATAAGGGGGGTAATCGGAATCGGCCTTTTCGCTTTTTGAAATCTCACCCAGCTAGGCTTTTTGAGAATAAAAAGACGTGTTTTTTTCTGCTTTTTTTATTTACGTGGGAGCTTCAGAAAGTGTAGATTTTTCGTTTTTGTTTAATATCTCAGCCGCATTAAAGGTTTTTTAGTTTTTCCCGCGCCAAATTAAAGGTCTTTAAAGCGCGGATGAAGCAAATATTTTCAAAAATTTTTGGCGGAAAATTCATTTTTTTAGGCTTTAATTTAATTTTATTTTTTTCTACTAGCGTGTGGAAAGCAGCACTTTTCCGCACGCAATTTAGTTTGGAAAGTGTCACTTTTCCGCACTAGTGCGGAAAAGTAAACCCTTGCAAATTTCCCACTTAAACAGGTACTTAAAATGTTTTTAATTCTGAACTTTGACTTAGTATAATTCTATTATTGGCATAGTATTCTTTTATTTGTACAAATTAGGTGTAAAATCAACGAAATATTCACTAAAAATGAATATTGTTTTAAAAACATTGTTTCAAACATCCTGGTATATTAAACTTGCTTGTCAGATGTTTAGTTTTGACCGGTGCCGGTGTCCATATTATAAAAGATCAAAGTCATTAAAAGTCATCGATAATTAAAAGTGTGTCTTTAGTACATTCCGATCAGTATCGTCGATTTTGAATCAAAAACGTTTCCCATGGAGTCTTCTGACGAGGAATGACCTGAATCCATTCTCAAAGCAGCCGAAATAGCAAATTTAGATTTTTTGCTGTCCAAGTTGAGGAACAGGTACGAGAAAGAATATACAGCATTTAAAAGCTGGTGTGGCGAGAAAAAAATCAAAAGTATGAAAGAAGAAGTTTTTATGGCATATTTCGCGGAACTTGTTAAAACATGTAAACCCAATACCTTATGGTCAAGGTATTCCATGTTAAAAAGTGTCATTAAAATCGAAAAGAACATGGATTTAAGCAAATATTTCAAAGTTACATCATTTTTGAAGAAGCAAAATGTGGGATTTAGACCCAAAGGCCAAAATTTTCTCGAAAGATGAAATAGCAAAATTTATTAATGAAGCTCCAAATGATGTCTATCTAGCGATGAAGGTAGCTACAATTTTCGGACTAGCTGGTGCGTGTCGTCGAGAAGAATTGATGAAAATTAGCATTGATGATATTGACGATAAGGGGAATCTTTTATTTGTAAATATTCCAGACTCCAAAAACCATTCTAGCCGAAGTTTTGTCATTTTCGAGGAAATTGAAAATGGAAAATATCTAGCTTTGAATAGAAAGTATTCCAGTTTACGAAAGCCCGAAACACGACACAGAAGTTTTTTTGTTAATTACAAAAAATTGGCTTGTACTGTGCAGTGCATAGTAATAAATACTTTTGGCAAGATGCCCTCTGAAATAGCTGCCTATTTACGTCTTCCAAACCGAGAACTTTACACGGGACATAGCTTTCGCCGTTCCTCAGCTACAATGTTAGCTAATTTTGGTGAAGGCATAACGAATATTAAAAGACTTGGAGGTTGAAAGTCATCATCTGTTGCAGAAGGCTACCTAGAAAGGTCTACAAGTTTCAAGAAGGACTTATCAAACAAAATATCCCAAAATTCATCTACCTTTGAACACAGCAAAACGCACTCAAGGCACATTGTACCGTCTTCTAGCAAGCAACAATATGTCTCTGTTACCTGTAACGACGACCGGTTCAATTGCACCTCAACGGCAATCTCCAACTCCGCAACTTACCCACAACAACTTGCCTCTGCGATTCATTTGCAAAATGCTACCAACTACTACTACTAACAAAGCCTGCTGACCCACGATATGATAAAAAAAATATATGTGATGTGTCTTCAGAAGATCTGAATGAATTTTTTCATAATTTTTGAAAGGGTGATAGGGGGTCAAAAAATTTAAAATCTATTTTATTTCCCTATTTTTTCGATATTTTTTAAAAAAACTTTCAATTTTATTATTATTATTTTTTATTTATTAATTTTTTTAAATAGAAGTTTTAAGTAACTTTTGGATTGAAAAGTAAACAAAAAAAATAATTTAAAAAATATTTGAATATTACTTAAAAGTATAGGCAAAGGACCCCGCATATTTCCTTATCGAAAATGGGTTTCGGCCAATAATTGTCTTCAAAAGTCTTTTCGGTCATAAAACCAGAAAACTTCCCCAATGCCCCCAAAATCACCCTAAAAGGTCACTGGGTATAATTTTGACTGACCGTTTGGTCAATTGCTCTGTGGAATTTGAGAGTGTTGTCGAATTGTAGCCACCTAAATAGATACCGAGCTACATCCTGACATTTCCTCTACCTGGTTTTCATACGGGGTATGTAAGCCCCTCTCCCGACATCGGACTTCAATCTCACTAACTACTAAAGTCTGCTTCGCTGTTGACGGGTGGCGAAGTCATTTTATCATGAATTCCATTCCTTGGGAGGTTGTATATCCACATGTTACCCTCCAACCCCATTAATTGGATACCTACTCACACTCCTCCTCCAAAGGTAATAATAATTGACCAAACTATCAGTCAAAATCATCCCCAGTGTCCTCTGAGGGTGATTTTGGAGGTGTTTTCGGGTTTGGTGCCCGTGGAGACTTTTGATCAGTGTGTTGAGAACTATCACTATGCAAAGCTTGAAAACCCATTTTCCATAAGAAAAATTCCCACTAACCTTTGAGGGTGATTTTAAGAGGGTTTTCCAGTTTTGTACTTGTGGAAACTTTGGATCAGCGTGTTGAGAACTATCGCTATGCAAAGTTTGAAAACAATTATTGGCCAAAACCCATTTTCCGGGGTGCTTTCGTCATTTTCTGTAAAACCGGAAATCGGAAAAGCTGGTCATATAATAATATGCATTAAAATGTTGTTTCGTTAGAATAACAACCCTATCAAGTGTTGTTAATATCGTTAAAGAAATTTTATTCTTTAAGGCAGCTTTTTCTAACTGAGTTTTTAATTGATACAATTGGATGTCTTTTTTTTGAAAATGATGTACAGGGTCTTTGATTATATTTACGTGGCTTCTGGAGCCTTTATTTTTGAAGATAGTAAAAAAAATATATTTAAAAATGTAGGTTTGTTTCCATATTATCTTTTGAAATTATCAGTAAAAAAATATCAAAATAAAAAAATAAAAAAATATAGGCAACATCAACTTTTTTAAATGGAGCACACTATATATATATATATATATATATATATATATATATATATATATATATATATATATATATATATATATATATATATATATATATATATATATATATATATATATATATATATATATATATATATAGGACAACTAGTAATAATGGGGTAGAAGTAAATAAATTTACACAGTAGAATACAGTTTATATACATATGTGTATTTTAATTTATGGATCCACCGCTCCAGTGTCTTCTTGACCCGTAGAGAAGTAACTAATATTTTGTAAGTTAAAAATCTAATTGTGTGTTTGATTCGTTTTTTTTTTTTCTATTTTGTTTTTAGCTATCTATGAATTAAATTAGGAAAATAGATATTGGAAATAAAATAGTTAGAACTGAGCACTTAACATTTTATTCCCTCTATTTAATAATTTCTGGATCTTTGTGATTCTACTGTATATATATATATATATATATATATATATATATATATATATATATATATATATATATACATTAATGATATTTGAATGAACCATTTTTGAGATATTTAAGCCTAAAATATAAATAAATTGAAAAAAAATCATATTAGTATCAAGAACGCCATGAAAACAATAAAATTGTTTTAATAAATTTGACGTATTGATATTGTAAAAAGTGAAAATTGATAATTTTAACTATTAAAAGTAATTTGTATTGCTTTTTTGTCGATGGGCTATTCAGAAGAACAAAAAATCGCTATTATGCGTCTTTTTTACGGTAACAATAATAATGGGACGACAGTGCAAAGGGAATATTACTTATTATATCCTTAACAACGGGTACCATCTATAGATACTATTCAATACTTGGTAAGAAAATGTATTGAACGTAAAAGATTTAAAATGAAGAAAAGGACTGCAGCACGAAATAACAACAAAGTTTTGGATATCCTCGTTTTTTCGGGATAATTATTATACTTTTTCTATTGGACTAGCACTAACTAGTTTTAATAATTTTAGAAAATCCTGAAATATCAATCTCGGATAATAAAACACATTATAAAATTTATTTAACCTTAAAATTTTACAAATTTTATCCTAATAAATTATTGTCCGTTGAAAATCTTCCTTAACAAATCATGCAGAACCGACCTAAGTGTGCATTAAAAATAGCGATATTTTTTTTACTAATAATTTTAAAAGATAATATGGAAAAAATCCTACAATTTTTATATAAAACATTTTTTTCTGTCTTCAAAAATAAAGGCCTCAGAAGCACACGTAAATATAATTAAAGACCCTGTACATACAGTATTTATTTCTTAAAATGGTTGATAAAAATTTTAAATATGTTGTCACAAAAATATAAGTTATCTCCTAATCTGGGTCCTAACTTAAAAGAAAGGGAGTATAGACAGTTTCATGATTCTATTAAAAAAAGTAAGGTTATAACAAGCCGGGGGAGGACTAATAATAACACCCTTTAGGCAAAAACCATTAATTTCTGTAAGCTAATGTCACTTGCGGATCTGTCACTTAAAATCAAATATAACTGAGGTCACCCAAGGTCAAAATCATATAAGATTCAACAAGCTAAATGCCCAAATACAATTAATTGAATATAGTTATACAGGGTGTTTTAAAGAACATGGGAAATAACGGGAGATCCCTTGGTTAAAATTGTTATATAAACATAGCTCGAAAACGGCCCCAATTTTAAGATACACGGAGTAAAAGAAACATTTTTGGAATTACGAACTTCCCCTTTTTTTCAAATCGGGTTTTTCGACTCGAATGAAACTTTGTACGGTTAAGGCATTACCGAAATACACCTTTTGATAAAAAAAACTTTTGTTACTATTATGGATCCGTGGCGTAGTTTTGGGCAATTGTATTAATTTTTTTACAATTATTTCGACATAACTTTTTTGGTATTATTATTATTATTATTATTATTATTGACAACTTGGAACATGATATTTATTTTCTGCTGTGTTCTACATCAAAAAGGTACTCTTAAAATACCTCGATAAACTTAACGGATTCCGAGATATGTTAATTTTAAACTAGCAAGGTATAAAATGGGTAATATTTAAAATTATTTATTTTAATTTTTACAAAAAAATCAGTCAAATGCAGCTTTCAAGTGTGGATTCTAGCCAAGGCTAGACAATTAAAACATTTTTTGTAAAAATTCTTATTGTTTAATTTTATTTTTTTATAAGAGGAAACTTGCAATTTTGAAAAAAAAATCTTTTACCATTTGTATCTTAAGAAATGAGAGGGTTTTCTGGTATAGAGCTCCTATTTTTAACCTCAATTTTAACTTTTTTTTAGGCAGAGTTCAAGAATTACGTAACGCAATTTTTGGAAATTTTTACCTCCCAACATTACGTAACCACCAAGAAACCATTTTTACCTAAAAGTCGTAAAAACAATGTTACATAACGCGTTCAAACCCCCTCCCGCCCCTGTAACGCATCGTAACATTTTACAAGACCCCCTTCCCATCAAATGCGTTAGGTAATACTTGAACGCTCCCTTAGGTGAAATCAAACTATTAGTAAAACAATGCTTATACCCTTTTATTTCTCCATCCTTAGGCTAAACTAAATAAAAAAATTTGCCTGAAAATGTTAAACCGTCATTGAATAAAATGGCGCCGAAGGTCATGCTCGCCGTTTAAAAAATCGACTTTTTTGTATTTAAAAGTAGGTAAAATACAAAATTTTACAGCGTTTTTACTCTCGAGGTTGCAACCATCAATTTTTCACAAAATGGCGGCATCAAAATTTTCTAGTAATTTTCCAGCAATCCATGCGTCCAGCAAAAAAATGTGAGTTTAGGGAATCGCGTTTAAAGTTTTTGAAAGGGCGCTCGATGACGCGGGACGACCGGTCCGATGATCGTGTATTTCGAATATAAGAAATAATTTCCGGGCAAAACGATTTCGCCCATATATTCTTTATAAAATAGGGTATTAAAAAGTGCAATAAAAATAAATCGATTTTTTGAAACTTCTAAACCAGAAAACCCCCTTAAATGAGGCCGTTTTGGAGCTATATATAACATTTTTGACTTATTTTTGGTCAAGGAATTTCTCATGAAATGTTGTCTCAGGGTTTTTGAAATAGATATAGCAACAGCAAACATTAACAAAACAAAAAAATAGTTCTTTAACTCTAAAGACTATTCGCATTTGTAACTAGATAACTTTTTGTTCAGGTATCTCTCAAATGAAAATGAACAGATAATAGTATTGCACTATTATTAAATAACATTTAGATTTAAATATATAACAAATTAAATATTTAAAATTCTTTGATTGTTAAAGGGTAGTGAGGTGCAGATGCAAATAACATAGACATAGAAATACAGGCACTCAATAAAATAAACAATTAAAGATTATTATCAGATATATTTAAGTTCACAATTCGTCAGGGTTGGCAACAAACACTTTTTTTCGATTTTGACCAGGGCAGTGGTCAAAATTGGTTAAAACCACTGGTCAAAATTTTGAATATATTTTTTTAAGTCTAGCAACCATGTATTGCCATGATGACCTATTAGTATAGGTATAGGCGCGTGTTCTATGAACTACCGACACTTGCGCCACGCGCACTCGCACAACTTATGAGCGGATAACAGCGAATTTAATTTGAGGTATAATTTCTTTTTTTATTTTAAACTTATACGGTCCTATACCTGATTCTTGACAGGTATAGGTTACGTGTCATATACCTGTTAATTTTTGCACTATTGTTTGTGATTTTTGAGTTGCTGTTTTTGCTGTTATGTAAATTAAAGATTTAAAGACTGAATTAAATATGTTTATAACTAAAAGTATATATGTCGCAGGCGTATTGAATAATCCGGCTTTTTGCAAAAAAACCAGATGTTTTGCAAAATGCCGGCGTTTTGAACAATTCAATATATTTCTGCAACGAGCCTGGCTATTTTCAGGCGTTTTGCAAAATGACTAACCAAAGCTAGGCGGATTAAACAGTAATTAAATTCCTTTTGAGAATGACAAAACAATTAGTAATTTTGAATAATTTGTCTTTTTTAAGATTTAAGTTTGAATAAACAATTTATCAGCGGTATTATTTTTTACTGAAATTGTCCTCAAAAGTAGGGTCATCGGTAATTTTATCCATTCTTTTTTCTTTTAAAAAGGTAATAAAACAGAAACAAGTGTTTTGGTTAATCTCGTACAATAACAAATAATGCATACATTTCCTCGCGTCTAGAGATACCCCGGCTCACGAGCTTCTTGTCAGTGTTGACTTCTTTCTTTCGTCTGAGGTGTTGACACAACAAACGCTTTATTATGCAGGGACTCGGCTAAAAAATTAAATTTTAATGAAATAATTTAGGGTCTTTTTTAATACGTTTCCGCATTTTTACGTCTGAAATATAATTGGGGAAAATAAAAGGCCGCTTTGCTAACCAAAACTAACCATGACCGACTAGAACTTAGGGTTTTTGAATTTGTCTAAATTATTTGTGGAAGTTATAAACAAAATTTTAACAACGTATTAGAAAAAACCCGGGGAATATATAACTATACTTTTTAAAAAAATTATAACTTTTATCATATCATAAATTATAAAAACTTTGTTAATAACTTCTATCACAAATTCGAAAGCCCTAAGTTCTAGTCGTTCATGGTTAGTTCTGGTTAGCAAAGCGGCTTTTTATTTTTCCCAATTATATTTCAGACGTAAAAATGCGAAAAAGTATTAAAAAAGACCCCAAATTACTTTGCACATTAAAGTTTAATTTTTAAGGTTATAACACTGTTAAGAAGCTCGTGAGCCGGGGTATCTCTAGACGCGAGGCATACATTTTAGGATAGAAAAACCGCGTAAACGTAGGTTCAACGTTTTGTGAAATCTGACTAGTCATTTGTAACAAAAATGACATAGTTGTTCAATCCGCCCAGCTCTAGTTGGTCATTTCGCAAAAGGCCTGAAAATAGCCAGGCTTGTTGCAGAAATGTACTAAATTGTCCAAAACGCCTAGTCTTTTTGCAAAAAGCCGGATTATTCAATACGCCTGCGACATATACATCATTTAAGTTTTGACCATTTTTGATCACCAAATGGTCAAAACTGATTTTAACTTGTCCGGTTTTAACCTGCCCAAAACTTGCAAACCCTGCAATTAATTCGTTTACATTGATAAGTTGTTTTATAGAAATGTTTTTGTTTTAGCCAAAATCACTTCCATTTAGGGCTTTATCAAAGGAAGAGTTACACCAGATTGCATTAGTTTGTATAGATGAAGTAAATATTGATAGATCCATTATAGAAGAAGTTCTCAAGACACAAATTCTTCCTTCGGACAACCAAAAATACAAGGATTACCTAGCGTGTAGCTACAAAAAACAGGGATTCTTGTCCCCCGATGGAAAGAAGATGGTTTACAGCAATTTATTTCAATTTTTAGAACGCTTTTACGATCATTCACAGTTACAAGCATTAGAGCATTGTAAACAAATCAAAGACGATGATAGTGGGGAATTATGTTTTCAAAATTTAGATTGTATACTTAAGGGTCTTAGGAAAATTGAATCTGAAGAAGGATATAAATCAATAGATGATGTAGAAGCAATTAATGAGATCGACTCAAATAATATATAAGGTTAAATATTATTTATAAAATAAAATACATAGTAACAAAAAAATGTTTATTAAATATGTACAATATACATAATAAAATAATCGTTGTTAAAACATAAAATTAGATCTAAATTGTAAAATAGCAGGGCATGTAAAACCTAAGTACAAACTTGCATTCTCCATTGGCCTCCACATCTAAAACAAAAAATCTTAATTAGAGATAAATAGTTTGGAAAATATTAAGATTTTTATTATTCTAACTATCTGATCATCATTTTAAGCCAAGTCAATTTTTTAAAATCAGTTTGCAATATATACGAACATATATGACGATATAATAATATGAACTTATAATAAAATAATATTTCTAACACCTTAATAAATAAATTATAAACAAAAATCTGAACGCAAAATTTGTAACAAAACACTTTTTTTTGGTATAATGCGATAAGGTATGTATATTGAGTATATGGGTAATAAATAAAATTTTATTTTATTTATTGCCCATTTATTTTATTATTGTTATTTATTTATTTATTTATTTGATTTAAATCTTTATTTAAATAAACTGCAACTAGGTACTTTTCATTTTTAATTATTGAAGGCTATTAACCCATTAAAATATGTTTAACCAAAGATAATACTACTACGGATAGATGGTTCATTTAAATGGGGCGCTCTGAATCAGTTCGGAGATATCAATGCTCCGTAAATGCGAATAAAATTAAGTCGGTAAGCCCTGCCCCAGCGAAACGAGGTACGAGACCATGTGTGACGTTGCCAATGTCTGTCGCTTGTACCTTATTCGGAATACGAAGTAGCGAAAGCGGGCGGCTAAACGGGTTGTGTATTTTCTAGTCGCGTTTCATCACGCCAATAGTAAAGGCCTGCCGGCAACACTGTTTAACTTCCGTTCAAGGATTGAAATGCACAGCGCGAAAATCTCTTGATGGACATCAGCTCGCGTTAGCCAAAGTCCATTAGGGGTATCAAAAATATAGCATAGAATGGTTTATCTTATCCGTAGTAGTATTATCTTTGGTTTAACAGATAATAATTCATTTAAGAAAAGAAATATTGTAGCATATTTCAGTAAATGAATTAAACATATTAAATATTACACTGTTTGGAACCTTATTCTGTTTTACTACTGTCAACTTTTGCAGCAGAGAATGACCAACATACATAAAGAAGTAATCCTATTGGTTGATCACAAACGTCAGCGAACGATCAACATTAAATGATAAAACTTGGTCAATTTCGAAAGCACAGAACAGCAATTTAACTGCGAACCGCACCGACGGCGTCGTTTATAAATAGTTACATTAAACGCCATAAATTTAAATTGCCACTTCGAACATTAACGACAGAGGGAAGGTTAGGTTTATAAATTGACCACTAAATTCAACACATAATTAATAGCTACTGCAGTTATCCTTTTTTCTTTCAGTGTATCCATCGACCTTTTTTTGATTTGTTTTCTCATTTAATTTCCTGAATTTGTTATAGCCCAGTTGGTGAAGGCCACAGGAACAAGTAATGAGAGAACTGGCTGATTTTTTTTTTAAATTAGTTTATAGTATATTGGTTGATATGAGAAAAAGTTCATGGGTCAATCGATTTTCTAGTAAAAAAAAATTCTATTTTTTT
>JAHBCN010000998.1:0-137208 GCA_019359885.1 Listronotus oregonensis
ATATATATATATATATATATATATATATATATATATATATATATATATATATATATATATATATATATATATATATATATATATAGTAGAAGTAGAAGGAATTTGTTGTCGTACGGCAACAACTACGACTTATTATTAATTGGCCTTGCAAAGAGCTTGGTCTATGGTCCACCCAACTTAGTAACCGTATGTCGTTGTTATTTACGGAGCACCAATAAATTTATTTATTTATTTTCTTATCTGCAAACACTTAAAACACCCTTTGGTTTAAGCATTGCCAAGAAGTAAAAAAAAAAGTTAAAATTTATTTTTATGAATATTTAGACCTATTTAAAATGAAGTTAAGCTTTTTGAATAGTCATTCCCATAAAAGTTTTTTACTTAATTTTAATAATAACACAATATGCCCACTAGTTTAAGAAAATTCGTTCTATTTTAAAACTCAATACCTTGTCGAAAAATATCGAGACCAATTTATTTAAGTTTATCGAATATGCATGGTACCAATTAGTGCTTATTTGTGTTAAGATATATTAATTATGACACAGAATAAACAGCAAGAACATTAAAAACTTTAAAATTAAAACTTACTTGGTCCAATTTAAAAAATTTTAAATTAAAAATCAAAGACAATTTTATAATATTCGTTTTTCTTTAGTATTTTTAGTTAATAGCTTTAATCTGTTTAATTCGTAGTGATGCTGTTGCATATTTTAATATTCTAATTAATTTTTAAAATGCTTCTCTTATATCTGATACACCAAGCACTAAATAATTTAAAAAGACACTGTCAATAAAGCCAGAAAGACAATACGAGTTACTAAAACAATAACCATAGCAATGGAATTCTTGAACATTTTTATTTCTAAAAAGCAAGCAGACATTTTCACGTTGGAAAATATTCATGCATTGTTAGTTCTCCGCTTCTTATATGAGAAAAGTAATTGAAATCTTGTTGGAGAATTGTGTCTTGTCAGTTTTTTTATTGTTTGATAAATTATTTTATAGCAAAATAGATATTTATGCTCATCAATTTTATAAAGTGTCAATACTTTACATGGTCCTAGCACTATTAAAAATTGTATTTTTTTAAACAATAAATCATTGTTTTTTAATAAAGGTTATAATAAAAATAAGAACAATTAAGTTAAGTGAAAATTAAAATTTGCAACAACCTGCTTAGCAATTTTTTTTCATAAAATGAAAATAATTTATTGCAAACGCGGTGCAATTTAGTTTTGGATGTTCTGAAAAATGTAAAATAAAATCCCATTTTATTTTACTAGTCCGTAAATGACTACTTTACGGTCGCTAAACTATACAATAAACAACTGTTTATAATGTAATCGTACATAAAAACTAATATGGTTTTAAACAACTCTTATAGAAACCTTTTATTAATAGTTAGGTAGCAGAAAAATATATCCATGGAAACATCTGAACTGTAAAACTATTTATCACTGTCTCAGGCTAAGTACAGAGTATAAAATATACTAATTTTTGGGAGGAAGAGTTTCTTCTTCTTTCACATGAATGAAAAAAGCATGAATGAGATCAGAATTAGCTTAAAGGATTTTCATAATACAAGAGTATGAAAAATGGACGACTCCAGAGCTTTCGGGACCCTTTCAGTGCCGAATTTAAATGGGGGACAGGCTGGGCAGATGCCCGGGGCCTCCACAAGAAAGGGGCCCCCACAACATAAAACTTTTGTTGGATTTTTATATTTCAATATAGAACACTATTATAATCTAAACAAATTACATTATATGGGTGAAAAATAAAATGGTGTTGTGGCTAAAATTGTAAAACACAATTTTATGTTGTGGATTTCTTGTACCTTTTACTTTCTTAATTTAGTGGCAAAGCTGAAGCCGAATGATGTCCTACTGCAATAGCATTTTTGTTATCTTAGAGAAACTTTATGCTTTTTTTTACTTTCTCCGCATATAGACACAATTTGTCAAGAGAAAGTGAAAAACCTGCATTTTTTAACGCTGGCGACAGTAGAAAAAATATTGTTGTTCCTAAAAAATAAATACTACTCCAATGTTATCCAGAAGTGATGCCTTTAGAGTACTATTGAAAGATGACAATTAAGTTAGAGAAACAAGATTTACAATTTCAGAAGACAACAAGCAACAATTTTAAACTTGTAGCGATGCAAATAGTTTGTATAACCAAATGTATTTACTGGAAATAGAAATATTTGCAATAATTTGAAACGAAATATTAAAGAAAAGAAAACAACAGAAGTAATGTGCTTTAACATCCCAATATTGATCTTGATTAAGGAGTGGCAGCACTTAGATCACTTAAAGAATGTATCAAATGTGATAACTTCGAAATATAAAAGTCAATAGGCACGAAGTTGAGCGGAACCAGACTATTGTTTTCATAGGAAACGACAACGAAATATTCGACTTATACCACTGGATTGTGCAAAGGCTCCGGAGGCTGAAATGACACCACAAGAGAATTTTAAACTTAATTCTTCTTTTCAAACGTTGAAGTAACACTTCGATTATATTTAGTTTTAATACTAACTAATTGCAGTGTAGAGGGATCATTCTCAAAGTTCAAGTTAATTAAAAATCGACTTTGGTCTACGATGGGTCAAAAGCTTTTAAATCATCTCTCTGTAATGAGTATTGAGCACGATGTTATAAAGGAATTAGATATTTTTAATACAATTAAACAATTTGCATAAAAAAACTAAAAAAAGACTTTAACGACAGGTTATCTAAATCAATTTTATTAAACTTATAATGAAATTGTTTTTTTCGTATTTTTGTTTAATTTTCGTAAAAACTGCACTTTAATTAGTATTTGGTATTATTTTAAAAATATATTTGCAAAAAGTAGAGTATTTTTTAAAAAGTAAGATGTAGGGCCCCACACGAAATCTGCCCAAGAGCCTCCACAGTCCTAAATCCGGCGCTGGTCAAACAATCCAAAATTCTGTCGGGTGATCCAGGAGGGTGACTCACTCCCTTTATTTTATGTATTATGTAAGATAGAAAAATAAAAAATTGGGCTATAATATAATGTCATATTTGACCTTTTTTGACAAGTCATGTGGTTTTCGGCCTTAACTTCTGAGTTTCAAATGAGACACCCTTTATATTTTTACATTTTTGGATTTCTGGGAACATTCGTCCCACGGTCAAATATCAAATTTTGACAGCCTTGTAATTTTCTTTTTTAATATATGTTTCAATGTAGGTCTTGTTACTGCATTAAATTTTAAATTTTTAATATTTTTTTAAATTGGAATTAGTCTTTATAGGCTAGTTAGAAAATAAAAATAGTAGAATATTTTTACGAGTTAACAATTTTTACAAATTGTCACGTATTTTTTATCGTATTTGGCATGCATTTAAAGATATTTAAATTATATTTCTCATTGGGAAACTATAGTAGACAAGGATAAAGGTCATAAAAAAATATACTAATGTAAAATGTAACTGGGTAAACGCATAAAATTTAGAATACTTTTAACAACGATGTCTGAGTTTGCGCGGCAAGAAGTTAAGTTGAATCTGACACTTGGTGACAAACTACGAGAGTGCATTTGCCAATTATTTAATATTTAGTGTAGTAAATACAACTTAGAACACGTAATCAGTTGCTTGCTAAAACAGAATATCCAAAAAGAAATCGCTAAGATTGGATTTTTGTAAAAAGTAGCAAAAATGACGATTATGGAGTTTCTATTTAGTATTTATACCTAGAAAAATATTATAAAGTTAACAATGAGTCGTAATGAAGCAGTTAGATAAAACCATTTTTTTTCTTAAAAATAAGTAGGTCACTGATTTCCTATTCAAGTATTTTAAATTTTCGACCAAGCAATTTTTAACTCTATTAAAACAGCTGATTCGAAAAGACTGCATGCCTTTTCACTATGTGTTTAACCGGGTAAAAATGTGGGAAATTCATTTTAAACATACTTCATTTGCCAAATAAGTGAACTTTGAGAAGTCGGGTATTTTCCGCTGCATTAACTGACATTCCAATTATTATTCTCGCTTTAAAGGGCGGAGTTGGTATAGTGCACTATGCACATGGATATCTGCCAACATGGAAAATACTCAGTTGGTTGATTTCGATTTAATAGATGGTTTCTGCCGAATCTGTTGTTTATTTTTCGCTCTATTTTAATTCTTATGTTTATAGAAAAAAAATAAAAAATCATTAATCAGATCAATAATTATAAAATATTTTTAATCCAGTATTAAAAGACATTGTGCAGTATTTTAATTTATCTATTTGATTAGTTTTTAATATAACGCTAAAAACCCAGTTGTAAGTCATATTACCTATATACAAGGTGTCCCAAAAGTAATAGGTCACAGAGGGTGTCAAACTTTAAATTTTGTTTAGTTTTTTCGTAAAAATGTCATAACTTAATAACATCGCGAAACAAAATTGGGGTTCTTTGAGGCGAGAAATTTGAATTCTTTTACGGCTTACCCACTTGTTTTATATGGTATAACATTTTTTAAGCTTAGTATATTGACCTTTTTATTAAAAAATAAGTTACTATAATTCCCTCTACATCAAAAATGTATACTTCATTTAAGCCTCTAGGGGCAACTGTTTTCGAGATAAACGCACTTTAAATGAGCCCGCAATTTTCTTCTGGATAATGGGTTTCGGTCAATTGTTTTTAAACATTGCAAAGTAATAGTTCTCAACATGCTGATCAAAAGTTTCCAAGGACACAAAACCCGAAAACCCCCCTTTAAAGGTCCCCAAATTTCGAGTGACCGAAACCCATTTACCACAGGAAAATTGCGATATTCTTTAAAGTGCATTTATCTCGAGAACAGTTGCCCCTAAAGACAAAAATGAGATATACATTTTTATGCAAGGAAACTATAATAATTAATTTTTTAATATACAGATCAATATATAAGCTTAAAAAAAGTTATGCCATCTAAAACAAGTGGGCTAGGCCGTAGCTGGCGCCCTCGACTAGCAACATTAAAAGCCTGAACGAATTTGAATTACTTGCCTCAAGGAAGCCCCATTTTCCCAATTTTATACCGCTTTGTAATTTAATTAGGAAATTGTTACAAAAAAACGAAAACAAAATGAAAAGTTTAACACCCTGTACCTGCTGTTTCTCTGTGTCCTATTACTTTTGAAACACCCTGTATAAAAACTTTTTAAGTTTTAAGAAAACGGCCAACAAGAAAAATTTAAGATATTTAACGTATTGTTCCGTAACACCTTATATAAAAGCACAAATCTCCGTTTTTCACCTCTTTATTAGCAATCAGGGTCACAAACGTTTCTATGGTAGCAACAATGCTAACTATGCTAACGGATTAACTGTCTCACTCATAACCTGAATGCTTTGAAAGTCGGTTATACACTGGCCCTTTGTGGAGTTTCCTTTGCCCTTTATAGTAATGTGGAAAAAATGGAAAAGTTTATAATTAGATGTTTTTTTTTATTATAATATGCGAAAGTGCCCAGAAATTTGCAAACATTGCAATAGACGTGAACACCAAAAAAATCCTGATAAATTTCACTGCCAAAGAACACGCATGCAGTGCTCTCAATAATGGGACCCTAAAGTCTTGGCAAACGCACAACGAGAATATCCTGATCTTGGAGATGTAGTGAAACTTAAGGCAGAAAATTTAGAATGACCCTATATCAGAAACAAGTTTCAAAGTCTTCGAGATATGAAGGTTACTAAATAGATCCAATGGAGGGGGATGAATCGGCAGAACCATACTGTGTTCGTGTCCAGCAGTGGCACGACTAAGATTCGCAATCCTCGGCAATGACACCTTGTTGCCGGGGGAGTTAAGATCTCTCCCAACAGGACCATCAGATTTATTAGGAGTCTGGACCTGGTGGGAGAAAAATAAAAAGGTGTGAGCCACAATAGACCGATCGGTCGCGGTGGAAGGGTGTTATACCCACTTACTTTAAACCTACCTACCTACCTACTAAATAGATACGCACATTAACGGTTTTTTTAATACCAATATATACCTAATAGAATTATCTTTTATTGTTAAATAAAAATAATATTAATAATTCAAGTAAAAAAAATATGTCCGGCGTATTTATGTTTATTCTATTTATTTCTGATAGTAGTAAAGAAGCTGATTTGTAAAAAATAGGATTAAATAAAATAAGTTGTTTATCAGCTTGATAAAATCTTATAAGGTATAAAGGAATAAATTTGGCCGAAAGAAAAAAAAACTGTTTAGTTTTAATACCATTTTTGAAAAATATAGGAAACATTTTGCAATTTATACGGAATGCATTACATAAAGGTAATGTTATAAAGCAAAAATTAATTTAAAAAAAAAATTCTGCTTCTAGGTAGAAAAAATAACTAGAAAATATTCTTTAAACTAAATAAGCATTTAGCGGCACCTATTTTTAAATTGAGTATCCAACCCTTGTGTCGTTTGCAGAATTTAGGAGACAGTGGAAGTGTGCTTTTGTGAAATATTAATAGGATAATAAAAATAATTGGAAAATGATGGTAAAATAATAGTCACATACTTATTATCTGATGTATCTGAGTAAAAAATACTGCAAAATTTAAACGTTTAACTTTGTTTTAACAAATATTTTTTTGGTTTTTGGTGATATTATTAATTCTTAGGCTACTTGCATAAAAGTATTTTAGCCAAAATTTAAAGACCACTTATTTTTATTTTTACACATTTTTTAACCTTATTACTTAATATTTGCTGCAATTTTTAATACATTAAATTTTTATAGTAACTTATTGCTTACTTAAATAAGTCAAATGACCGCCGAGTTAAGTATATTTTAAATCACAAATAAAAGAGAAAATTTGTAAAATTAAGAGTGAGACATAACGTAACCTTTTTAATAGTTTTTAAAAGCAGCCCACAAAGAAATCTTTATGCAATGGGACCGCGTCGGTCCTAATCCCAGGGTATAGAGACAGTGAGCTCGCCTAAAACGAAAAAAAAAGAAAAACCCCCAAGAAAACTCCAAAAAATCTAAATACTTATCTACGTTTCGGTCGCAATCTACTACCGTATTTAAAATAACAAATGTAAAAAACTAAACTAAAAATAAAATATAGCTGTTTCTATTTATACGGGTACTGTATAAATAACAAATAATTATTCGTCCGGTTACATTTTTTTGTTTTTTTTAATGAATAATTTTTGGATAATCAAATTGTCTATATAAGAAATTAATTAGAAAAATAGTAAAGGAGATATAAACAAAAATGTGATTCTAACCAAAAAGTCCTTTATTTAATTTATTTAAATTCTAAATTAATCATAATTTGCAGAAAAAATCTAAAAGTACAAAATTTTTAATTTCCTAATTTTTTTTCGGGGTACCTTGAAAAAATCCTGAAAATTGTGTTTTTTGACTATAACTCTAAAAGTATTGAGTTTATGCAAAAAGGTTATATAACCTAATTTAACGACCTTATAAAAATATATAATTTATGTTTTTTAAAATTTTGTGTAGCTTTCATAGTTTTTAAGATATTGGCGTTTTAATTCAAAAAATTATTAATATCTCAAAAACCATAGGAAATACAAAAAATTTTATAAAACAAAAAATATTTTTTTAATTGTCCACATAAAAAGTTTTATAAATATTTTTGATAAGATAAAAACTAAAGGAGACATAAACGAAAATGTGATTTTGACCAAAAATTTCAGTCCAAAATAGGATTTTTTTATGAATGTAATTTTTGAGGTTTTTTTATTAAAAATCTTTTTTTTTTTAATTCGTAATCACTTTAAATTTGTAAAAAAAATTAAAAATTAAATTTTTTTAATTTTTTTTTCGGGGTATACCTCGAAAAAATCCGGAAAATTCGGTTTTTTGATTTTAATTCAAAAAATATTAAATAACTTAAATTTAAGGTCTCGTTAAAATACAAAATTAGTATCATATAAAGTTTCGTGTATCTTTAACATTTCTGGTAAGTTAAAATTTCTTTAAGTTTGTAAATAAATTATTTTTTTAACTCCAGGTGAACAACGTACAAAAAATAAAATTTGAGACAAACATAAATCTATCTATTTATACATAATTACCGCATTAATTAAATACTATTATTCGTCCGGTACCCGGATGAATAAATATAATTTATTTGTACGGTACCCTGATTAATAATTATAAGTTATTCTAACAATACGCGAATTAATAATTGTGTCAGACCTCTTTTTTATAAATATTTTATATCAAAACATCTAATTGATGCATTATTCAACGCTTTTTAGATAAAGCGGTAATACCATGATAACTATATACAAATAATTTCTGTATTTAACTACCCGCCTTTTTTAGGCTTTGGGTAACATTATTTAAATAAAACATACAGTTTAACGTGAAATCGGATCCACACAAAAACCACGCAAAGCGGTGATAACGCCGCTCAGCCAGCAAACTAACAACCAACAAAATTTGGCATAGCTTCGGTTATCAGAAGAGGTTAAACTAGTTAAGGTCACAGAAAAAATGAATCGATACAATATTTCATTTTAAACGAAAAACTTATCAGACAAGAAACTTTCACGAATAGACAAAGTATTTTCCACTTCATTCTAAAACTTTCCATGTACGTTTTCCATCTGAGAAAACACAGAGCACATAATAAACCATGCATGAAAATTTTACAACATAAAAAATATTCTCTAAGTTTTCTAGAGATTTCTTAAAATTGGTTGCTCCGGCTTCTCCTGACTCTATTTGTAATATGGATTTTTATTATAATTCGGAAAAAAATTTATATTTTAAATTATTTTTCCAAGGAACTCATAAATCCGTGTTATTTTGTTTTTTTTCAGTTCTCGAAATAGAAACAATATTGAAGGGATTTCAATCGTTTATAAAAACGATATAAAATATGCATGGCTTTAAATCCAAAAACTTTACGGTTTTTGATTCTAAAAATATTTCATAACAGTTGTCGGATGTGATATTTGCAATTCTTATGTATTCTTTGTACAATTTTAAACTTATTGTATTAAGAATACTTTAAAGTATAACTTTATCAGTAAATGGCATCTATGACGTTACGCCAAAAAAACATAACGATCTCAGAATCTCTATATTATAATCGCCAAAACCATTCTAATTCCAAACACCTTTTTCTTTAAAAAGCAAACTAGGCCAACAAAAGAGCTTATTTCTGAATTTACAACCTGTTAACTAGTCAAACTGCTAAAATGATTTTTCTGGATCGAAATGTCTCATGCAAGTCTCTTTTTTTTTGTTGTAATTTTTTTTTTTAATTCAAGCTTAAAACCTAATTTTATTTATTATTTTCGTTTTTTTAATAAAACCTAAAGAACTGTTTGTTTAACAAGGAACATACTACACAATTATACAACTATACAGTCTTAATAGCTAATAGGTTTGGAAAAATCAGATATATTTCCAACTGCCTGGATTCATTTTTTTTTCTTTGGACAGTCTACGAAGGAAGATTAAAAAATTAATCTGTGGTTTCCAACAAACTAATCTACAGGTGCAAACTTCAAGTGAACGCGTATATATTCAGTTGCTTATTTGGCGGTAAAGCGCTCCGAACTGAACCTCTCTATTTACGCATTTGTCCCCGAAATATTTGTTTGTAAACCGAGAAGCAATTGGATATTTTGCTTATCCGAAGCTCAGAGTGGCTAGAGCGCGTTAACGATGCACCGGTGTTATTCGTATGACAAAGATACTTGGAATGCTGCTTACGGTTATATTACCAAGGTCCATTATTTTATGGACTTAATTTTTATGACGTAAATTTAGCTATAGGCATTGTTTCACAGAAAGAAAAGCTGTTATCATGGTCTGGTCATGGTCAAAAAATTGTTTGTTAAAAGCCTTTAGGATTTGTAGTAACGAGTTATGATTTTTTAAAGTTGGCTACTCATATGTTATTTTTTCTTTATTTAAATGTTTTTTTAACTTTGTTCTAGAACTTTTTTTGCCGATTTTAGTATATACAGTATAACATGAAAAAAAGCCTATTTTACGACTTTTAAAACGGTGCCTGGCTAAAGTATGTAGAGTTAATATTAACCGCGATATGCCATTTCAAATTTGGCTACCCTCAACTAGGGTTGGAAAACTTTAAAACATGGATCACTTAATACTAATTTTCACCATTAAACCTTTTGCGCCGCAAGGTTTGCTTTAAAAGTAGCATGTGAATGTATTAAAGGATGTAAAAAAATCTATGGCTGCAGGAAGTTGGCATTAAATTGTTCCATGTTCTGCAAGGAATCTATAAGCGTCAATTGTGTGAACGCT
The DNA here is from genome assembly GCA_019359885.1 of Listronotus oregonensis. Lineage (NCBI taxonomy): Eukaryota > Metazoa > Arthropoda > Insecta > Coleoptera > Curculionidae > Listronotus > Listronotus oregonensis. The sequence continues at coordinate 10,288 of JAHBCN010000998.1, forward strand.
GATGTAACTGACCTATCAGAAGAAGATGTGCAAAAAGATGCTAACGAAGAATTTAATACCAATATTAATTTTTTTTAAATAATTTTAATAACTTAATATGTAAATAAAGAGTTCAGTCAGCAAAACAAATAATAAATAAGAGATTTTCTATAAAGAAAAATTTAATTTAATTGGTATTTTCCAATCCTACTTTAGTTTTTTTAATAAAATAATGATATCATAATATTAATAAAAAACTGTTTGTCTATTTTATAAGAAAAACTGCTTGGTATTAAGTGGTCCATGTTTCAAAGTTTTTCAACCCTAGTTGAGCGTAACCCAAATTGAAATGGCAAATCTCGGTTAATATTAACTCTACATACGTCAGCCAGGCACCGTTTTAAAAGTCGTAAAATAAGCTTTTTTCATGTTATACTGAATATACCAAAATCGACAGGAAAAAAAGTTATGGGACAAAGTTAAAAAAAAACATTTAAAATTAAAAAAAACGATACGAGTAGCCAACTTTAAAATATCATATCTTGGTTACTACAAATCCTAAAGGCTTTTACCAAAAAATGGTTTAAAGACCATGACAACAGCTTTTCTTTCTGTGAAACAATGCCTATGACTAAATTAACGTCATAAAAATTAACTCCATAAGATAATGGACCTTGTATATACCCGTAAGCAGCATTCTAAGTATCTTTGTCATACGAATAACACCGGTGCATGGCTATCGCGCTCTAGCCACTCTGAGCTTCAAATAAGCAAGATATCCAATTGCTTCTGGGTTTACAAACAAAAATTGGGGGGTCAAATGCGTAAATAGAGAGGTTCAGTTCGGAGCGCTTTACCGCTAAATAAGCAACTGAATGGATTAAATATATACGCATACACTTGAAGTTTGCGCTTGTAGATAAGTTATTAGTTAAATCAATAGTCACGAGACAGAAATATGTCTGGTTTTTTAAAGAGTGATGAATTAGCTGTTAAGACTGTATAGTTGTGTAATTGTGTATTGTGTTCATTGTGGAACAAACGGTTCAGTTTCAGAGTTTTGTTAAAAAATCGAACATAATAATTAAATATAGGCTAAGCTTAAGATAAAAACTTGAAACAAAAAAAAATAATATAAAATAATATATATATATATATATATATATATATATATATTATATTATATATATATATTATATTTATATATATATATATATATATATATATATATATATATATATATATATATATATATATATAACAAGGTGTCCCAAAATATGTGGGCAAATTCTCGGAATCTAAAAGAAAACCTATAAATATTATGATAAGTTTTCATAAACTTTTTTCCTACGACCCTCCCCTACGGAGGTACAGATACATAGCAGACGCTCCTGGAAATCGTTTTTTTAATAACTTTTAAAATACTAGGCGTAAATTATTATTGTTTTAATATGATGGTTACTAGATGAGTCTTCTTAAAATTAACCCATTAAGTCATATTTGGCTTATTTAGTTTGCCAGGGACGGACTAGCTCTGACACAATAATAGCAATTTGTTTAACACCCTGTGTAATAAAGGCTTAGGAGTTTTATTTTTGGATAGCTTTAACCTTAAACTAAAAAAAGGTATTCCTGATTGACAGCGATAAAATTAACTGTTTACGAGAAATAAAATATTATGGTTGGATTTTTTTACATTATACAGGGTGTTTTCTAATTGAATGTCAATACTTTATGGGGCAGTTTTTGGCTCCATTTTAAAAAAGAAAACTTTATATGAACGTATGTAGTAAACGTCTTAACTTTTGAGATACAGGGTAATAAAATTTTCAAAAATAATTCATTTATTATTAATATCTGTAATACCGCTTTGGATATTTTAATGAAATTTGACATACATACATATCATGTCTCAAGAGGCATTTTTTAGTGTACCACATTTTTTTATTTCCACCAGTGGCGTTCGTACGGAATTTGACCTGCCTGACGTTTAGGATTCACGTTCATATAAAGTTTTTATCTTAAAATGGACCCAAAAATTGCCTTCTTAAATATTGACGCTTAATTAGAAAACATCCTGTAATATGTTTAAAAAATTACCAACATAATATTTTATTTCTCGTAAACAGTTAATTTAATCGATGTCAATCAGGAATACCTTTTTTTAGCTTAAGGTTAAAGCTTTTCAAAAATAATATTTTTGAGCCTTTATTATAAAGGGTCTTAAAAAAATTGCTATTATTGTGTCGGAGCTAGTCCGTCTCTGGCAAACTAAATATGCCAAATATGATTTACTGGGTTCATTTTAAGAAGACTTATCTAGTAACTATCATATTAAAAAGTATATTAATTTACGCCCAGTATTTTAAAAGTTATTAAAAAAAACGATATTCAGGGGCGTCCATCATGTACCTGTATTTCCGTAGGGAAGGGTCGTAGAAAAAAAGTTTATGGGAACTTGTCATTATATTTTTAGATTTTCTATTAGATTCTAAGAGATTGCCCACATATTCTGAGACACCCTGTATGTTGCATGAGACATTTTCGTCCAGAATAATCATTTTAGCAGTTTAAGTGGCTAACTGTGAAATCAGAAATAAGCTGTTCTGTTGGCCTTGTTTGCTTTTTGTTAATGAAAATGGATGGCTTCCTTTTTTTAGTTTTACCGCACACCATTGAAGATGCGAATTTAATTATTGCTTTAAGATCAATTATGTTATGAGCACCTTAACAACTCCCCAAAATATTAAATTATTTGTTGTTCGTTTCGTTCTAACGATAGAGCTAATTGGCACATAATGCATTAATTCGCACCAGTCTAACATCGTTATAATAATTTAAGCCAACAATGCTCTAACCAGCAATTCACTGCCAAAGGTAAACTATTGGCATGAAATAATAACGCTGTGGAAATTACTAGTTCAAATACCCTGAAGTCAGCGTAACTAATTGTAATAGTATTGAGCTTTTTTATAAAACATCATTTGCAGTAACCTATTTACACGTATTAGGTGACTGCTATTGAATTCAGTTAATAAATTTTAACCTAGGGCAGAAATATTGTATTGGATAAAAATTCGGCTTTAATTAGAGATATTTTTTACTACCAAAATTGGATACAAATATCTCTCGCGCTATTTTTTTTCGAAGAATAACCAACAGGAATCAAAAAGTAATTCATGTATTTTTTGTTTTAATTTTTGCTAACAGACCAACAGCCTCCACAGACAAGACAACGTATTTGTATGTGCTTAAAAAACAGACAAAACAAAACTAGTTTTGTTTACTATTGAAAATAAACATTTAATTAGGTGAAGTTTAAAAATAGTCCCCTAGAACACCACTGCCATCTTATTTTACTGCAATTTAAAAGCCATTTTTGTAACCCAGAGATGGAGCTCCTTATCTTTGGGCTCCACGCTTGATAACAATTAACAAATTTTTGCTAGGTAACTACAACATACCGGTATCACAGCAAAACTAACAAAGAGCAGCACAATTTCATGAACGGTCATTTTCCTTGCGCAGATTCATCCGCTATTTTGCTGGGATATGATCTGTCTTCTTTATTTAAATTGTAACCGTTTCGTGTGCCTTTCTTTCGTGTTTTGTGTTTAAAAATATCAAAAGCGTCGCCAAGGAGAGATCGGGCTGCCTGTTAGTTATGCTGTGCCACATGTAAATATGTTACATGGTTACCTTGCAAAAATTTGTTTAAAACCAAAATAAAACAATTACGGGATATCCCCACAGACCAGTCACCTCTCTCCCAATTAAAAGATGTCAAAGACAGATGGCGCTTCAATCATCGATCAGTTACGAAATCAGCAGTAAGATGGAGATAGTGGCAGTAATTTAAATGCGAATATTTGGGCGAACATAGTAGCGAATATTCGCGAAAATTCGCATTCATTGCTTGGAAATATTTGAGGCTCACATCCTTAGCTCAAATATATCAAAAAATATCTTATTTCAATTTATAACACCTAGAGACTATATAAATTAACATAAACGCATATACATTTTTTTACCTAAAAGTAAGTAAATTATTATAAGACGAAATCAAAACAAAGGTATCTGTACCTTCATATCGTATTTTTTGCAGAGGTGATTCCCCTTGTAACATTATTATTTTTTAAAATAAAAAAAAATAAATTTGTTTTGTCGGTATTTGACATAAATATGGATTGTTTGACCGTTTACTAACTTGTATCACTTTTGATTTGAACAAAAATTAGTAGTACTTTCAAATTTTAAACGGAAATACCAGCATATTTTCTTTAATTTTGATAGTATATGTCATTATGAATGTAATAACACCTTTTTAAACTTCTGCTTCAAGCTATTTTACTTTTTAAATTCCACCATTCTAGAGTGCCATAAATGGGTAAAATTGGTTAGTTTTAAATCAAGAAGCCATGAAAAAACGGATTTAGGATTTTTTTATTTTTTAAGGGCATTTTGCTCTAAACAATTTGGTGTCACATTTAGTATTTTAGGTAAGACTGTTTCTAAAAAAACTAAATAATTTATTTATCGTGTTGTGAAACGGTATTTGTATTATTCTAACCCCTTAAGTTTAAGGAAGTCGTTAATTGCAAAAAAGAGCATTTCGTGGCTACTTTATTTAAAATTAACTATTTTGAAGTAGTCATGGCAATCCAAATTTAAATTTAAAAAAACAAATATTTTAAAGCAGAAATAAAAAAAAAGTTATGGATAAGACGTCATTGTAATCAGAAAGTCATAGAAATAGGAGGGAATATGTCAGTGATTCCATTTAAAGTTTGAAAATATCAATTGTTTTCGATCAAACTAAAAGCAATATAAAGCCTGTGAATGGATAATTATTTTTTGTATTTAAAAAAAATCCTTTTGAGAAACACCCGGTGTCTCACAAAATACATTTTACCCTTCCAAATATATTGTGCAAAGCCAGTTTTTTGTAAAAAGAATAACAAATTAAAGGACATATTAACAAGACAAATAGAGAATAGAAAAAGATGTAAATTCATGGCTAACCTCAAAATATTTATCAATTGCAAAAAAAATTAAATATCTTTCTGCTTATATAACACACACCATTTTTTCTTCCTTAACAAAAACAGTAATCAAATTTAAAATTCTATATATTTAACATTATGTCAGTCATCTAAAAATCATTTTATTTTTTTCCAGATACTCGTAGATATTGTTACGAAATTGGGAAAAAAAACGCTAAATATCTGAAAACCCCGCATTTGCGTTACCCAATCCTAAGGCTTCTTACAAACGTCCGTGGGCTGTCTTAGAGATAAAAAAAACAGTAATAAATTATCTGGTCTGGAGAGCAGACTATCCATCCATAAAATCATTTGCTACTATCTTAACCCATCTGTGTCGGTTTTTTTATAAGTAAGGTTTTTTCGGGATAACGGAAAGGCTATACACGTGCAATATTTTTCCAACAAAAATTATTACTTATCTCTTTTTATACGGTCCATTCTTATTCTTAAATTTGTTTCATATTATAAATGAAATACCTTCTGAATTTTAAAATCCACGAGAAAAATTTAATTTATTCACAACACAGGCAAGACATCCCCAAATCGTTACTGATTATGTTTATATCTATGTTTTCATTAGATATAAACTCTATTCGATAAATATTATTTGCCCAAAATGACCGGTACAAACGTATCGGATTCATATCTTGATCCGATGTCGCCCTTAGTCAATTCTCTTGTTTTGCTGGATTGGACTTTCTTGAACCAATCATACCACGGTAAACACGATGGTGTAGACAGGATTTGGATTCAAAATGACATTTGGTTGAATTTTGAGGTTAGGAATTTTATATATTATTTTGAGCTTTTCTCTTAATTTCTTATGCAAAATAAAATGAACAATAAGTACCAAAAGAAGTCACACATCTGCAGAAAAAGGAAGTATGTATTTGAAAGTTGAAAGCCAAAAAAGATCGGATCAAGAAAAAAATTACTCTTAATTTTTTTATAGCATAAATAACTGTGGATTGAAATTTGTAAATGAAGGTTTTAAATCAGATAAAACCTACATCTGATCGACCTTACGAATTGTCTTGATATGTTGTGTATTTACTAGGTCAACCATAATGAGCTCTTGGCAAGTTTTCTTTCTTTAGTCTTTTCTTTTGAATCTTGTGTCTTGATCTTAGCGTATATTTTGGTTTTACAGATTAATTACTATTTGACTTTTTATCTAGTCAATGCTAAACTTTATAAATTCTCGCTATTCACCTACTTTACTACTACTTGTTTTACACAATAACAATATTATTTCTTTATCAATAAACCATAATCCAAATTTGGCTAACAAAAGTATTTGTATTTTTTTATACAGTGTATCTACTTAAGTTGGAACCATATGGAAAACTTTTTTATTATAAAGTTTACAAAAAAAGTTATTCTTTATAAAAAAATTCTGCATGGTCCAAAACATAAAATGCTACTATTAGAGATCAATTTTTAAACCGTATAAGAGATTTGTCAAAAAATATAAATTTTACTTAAGAGTAACGTACCTTTATTTTTTGCAATACATAAGAATGTTATAAAGTTATTTTAAATTAAAAGTTTTATTCAAATACGCAATTACAGCTATTTAGCATGGAAATTTAGGATTAGTGATTATTTAGATACTAATAATTTTTCTAATTTTTTCTATTTTTTCTTCACGATTTAGTAAATTTGCCATATTTACTGTAACTTCACAAATACGAACTCACTCTGACACAAAATGTCAAATATTTTATGTCAGTGCATCCTAGATTATGTTAAATTGTATCAAGCCAAAACAATTAATACGGAATTATTAGTAAATAATCATCAATCCTAAATGTTTATGCTAAATAGCTGTAATTGCATATTTGAATATAACTTTTAATTTAAAATAACTTTACTTTATAACATTCGTCTGTATTGCATAAAATAAAGGTACTTTACTCCTGAGCAAAATCCATATTTCTTGACAATCCTCGTATTCAGCTAAAAAAAAATTGATAAAAATAACTTTTTTTCGTAAACTTAATAATAAAAAAAGTTTTTCATACGGTTCCAATTTAAGTAGACACACTGTATATTATTATTTTTTTATTTTGTCTCCAAGCATTAAAACAGTAAGCGTAGAAAATTGCAAATATTTTTCTCAGTGGATATACAACATATATTTTACTGAGGTAGCAAAAAACTTGTTGCAAATCCAAGATTTATTTTTCCTATTTGCTTCCATTTAAACAAGATCTCAGAGTACCTAAATACATTTATAACATGCTCACACACATAATAATGGCCATATAAGCTTAAAGAACTTAACGGGTATTACACTAACAATTTCTTCGCGAATAAATTCATCAATTAATTTGGGAATTTCTTCAAGGCCGCATTTTGATTTTGCACTTGTTCATAACTTTACTAAGTTTTTTAACCATTTAACTCTCAGAGTTAACCGTTGCCAACCTAAGAATAATTTTGGCATTTTAAAACAAATAAGTAATACCAATCATATAATCTATGAATGGAAATAAAGAAACTCACCTTTTTTTAGCAAAATACATTTTTGATGAAGCTGCAATCCAAAATCCAAATGAAATCATAGAACAATAATCATAAATTATATGGTATAACTGAAAATCAGAATTCGTTCTAATTCGTTAAGAACTTTACGAAGTTCTTCATTAATAAATTTGACATCAATGTTTTGGTTTTACATTTGTCAAGTTACTTCAAGAAGCGACATTAATAAATTCGTAAAGAAATTGTTGGTGTAGTACCCGCTTTTAGAGATTAGATTTTATTATTAACCTAAAATGTATTTATTTTTTTTATGTTTTTAAAATTGAAATATGGCTTCCTTCATCGTATCAATGACCTCATCCCAGATCTATTATTGTATGTAGATAGATTTATTTATGGCAAGAATTTTCGCAGTCTTGCAGATACAAAGTTTATGTTTTAAAGAGTAAAAATTGTTTTGTTTTAATTATAGTTAGCACCAAAGAAAATAAGGTGGCCAATTTGAGATGTAGGAAAATTACTAGAAGGATCTAAAGGCGATTCCTAAATCGACCTATGAAAAGTGTTTTAAAAATTAAGAGAAGCATTGTAAATATGGACATAATACAGAGAAATTTTGGGTACTTTTTAATCAGAAAACAGAAAACAAGACGTAAAAATTTGCGAAAATATATTTTGCAATTATTTCACAATTATACTTACTTTCTTCTCAGCAAAAGAAGTAAACATTTTAACGTAGGTAACTTGCTTACATTTTATTTCCAAAATAGTTAATATGTAAGTAATTTTAAATACTTATAGTAAACCATTTTAAACATTTTCAGCAAACAGTTCTTACGTCTGTTTTAGTATATTTTTTATTTTTCGTTGTTTTCCCCCACACTCAGCACACACGGTTTTCTACTTGAAATGTCACAGTAATAAGGACGCACATTTACTCGACTTGTTTTTTCCATAATATGAAAAAGCTTTGAAAGCTTTTTACGTGTATAAATAGATGAATCTTTTATTTTGCTTTGCTTTTGTTCTTTTGATAAATATATCTATAACCTTCAACCCCAATAAACATAAACTGAAAATGTATTGTTTCTGGACAACGGACACAAATTATTTTTAAATTTCTTTTCGTAACAATAGAATACCGTTTGTTTATACCAGTGGCGTAACCAGTATATTATTAGGATGTTTAAGCAGTGTCGTAAGGGCAGCGCTGTTAGGACATGCAAAAGTGAGTTTTAATGACTATGTTTACAGCTATTTATTTTTAGTTTGTAGCATACATTGTTTATTACTGATATTGTTACATTTCTATGTATTTTTTATACCTAATTTTAAAATAAAATAAATTTAAAAATGGATAGTTGCATGAGACGCGAACATTGTGTATACAGGGTGTAACATAAAGGTTAGGAATAAATAAAAGTGGATTCCTTAGTAATTTTATTTCATATAAAAGTTTGCCCTACAAGTATTGGCTTTTAACCTACAGGGTAATACATTTTTTTAAAACTGTTAATTTTGAAACGTGTTTGAAGTGTGGTTCGTATGACGTCTAGTTCTAAAGCGGAAAGTCGGGTGGAGGTCTCTGGAATATCTTTAAAATGCATCTGAATATTCGGCTGCTTATTTTTACTTAAAACTTTGTTTTTTTTACTAAAACATTGCCATTTGTTTAAAACTTATGGTTTATCTTGGAATTTTTTTCTGGCAATCGAAAGTCGGACTTCTGTTATTTGCGATGTAACCTTCTAACAAGTCAACCTTTTCCTTCTCCTGTTACATTAATAAAATAGACTTAACAAAAATGCAACTTAGCAAAATTAACTAAAAATAGTAAAAAAAATACAATTGAAATATTATAAGACACCGATATGTCCAAAAGTCAGTGATATTACCTTTTGTTTTCCCAGCTACTCTGATTTTACCATAATTTTTACCATTAAAAGTCAAAATTAACAATAACATCAATTTTGTATTTGTGTCTTTAAACAGGCTTTCCATAAATTATTTTTTTAGGAAAATTAATCCAAACTATAGGAAATAAATATTTTATTATTATTATTATTTTTATGTAAGGGCTCATTTACAAGGTTTTTAAACTAGAACGTAATTATAATATTGCATGATTGAAAAATAAAATTGCCAATCAAACCAAAATGGTAAGTCAGAGATCTAAAACATGTTACGTCGTTGAAATTATAATTAAAGTAGTTATTCTAAAATAAAATAATTTACAGGGTGTCTTTAAAAAAAAACAAAAAGTAATAGCTTACAAACCTTGGCAACAGTGCGACGGGTTTAACAGAATTTTAAATTGAATTATTAAATAATCAAAAGCACTATCTTGTAAAAAAAATACACATAAAAAAAATCAATCAGCGTCGTAGTCATAGTGGTTACATAATTGCATCCATTTTAAAGACTGAAGATAATCTTTAATAAGTTCGAAACTGTGCATCACAGACCTATAGTCATATAATCGTTTAATTTGTCTTTAAAAGGGTAAAAAATATAGAGTTTCAATTAATTTCCTTTGGAATTACCCGCCTTACAATTTTTTTGGAAAATGGGACCACTTCGGTCCAGGTCCCGAGATATAACGAACTGAGCCTGCTCAGCCCCTTTGACCCCTACGAACTTGAAGATCGCTTGCAACAAAAAAGAAGAAACCCCCGCCCCCCAAAAACACAAAAAAACAAGAACACTAATCTACGTTTCGGTGGCAAGTTGGCCGCCGTTGTCAAGATAAAAATTAAAAACGAAATTTAAACTAAATTTTAAGAAATTTTGGAGAAAAAATTTGAAAATTTTGAAAGTTTTTATACTATTTATGACGTTTAGTCATAAATGACATATTGGTTTATTTGACTGGTATATTTAAAATGTAAAAAAAAAAAGTCAAGTAAACTAATATTTATAAAATATAATAATATGTATAAAATTTAGTTTGAATTTCTTTTTTGTTTTTTTTATCTTGACAACGGTGACCGACTTATCACCCAAACGTAGATTAGTGTTCTTGATTTTTTGGGTTTTTGGGGTTTTTCCTCTTTTTTGTTGCAGGCGATCTGCAAGTTCATAGGTGTCAATAGGGCTGAGCAGGCTCAGCGGCAGCTGGACCCAAGTGGTCCATTTTCCCAAAAAATTGTAAGGCAAGTAATCTTAAAAAAAAAACATACTTACACATGAATCCACCACAAAACTATAGAACATATTTAAAATATATTGTGTTTCATTAAAAAAAAAAAACTTTTGTCTCGCCAAGCTGTATAGAAAAGCCCAAAGAACCTAAACACATTTTAAAATTGAAGATACTTTACCTCTAAATAAGTTTTATAAAAACCTTTTTCTCGTATTACTATAGTTTCCAAGAAAAGGTATAGGCACTTAAACGGGCTAATCTGTACATAAACATGGTTTTAGCTTTATTGGTTCCATAAGTTTATAAATAAACTCGCCCAATGAAGCCATGCTTTAACTACTAATAACATAAAATTACTGTTTTAACTCAAAATTTTATGATATTAAGGATGCATTTTCAGATTCATAGCTATGATATAATTAAACCTCGATAAGTCAAACCTTGATAACATAAAAACCTCGGCAACTTAACAAAATGTTGTCTTTTCTTTCCTTCAAAGCTTAAAATCTCCGTTACTTAAAGGTTAAAACCTTTATGACTTAAATAACAAATTTTATCCTTGGCCCTTGATAACTTAAAGTAGTACCCTTGGTGACCTCCATAACTTAAAGTATTTATCAGTGACTCATCGTGAGTAGGTATACAAACATAAGGATTTATTTGAAGTTTTATTGCTTTAAATTTTTTTAAATAAAATTACTTTTTAATCACAATATTAAATTTAAAATAAAAGCTTGTTAAATTTCCCCTAAGCAAACCTAGACATAAAAATTCGAAAAATTTTTGCCATTTATTTTACCATTCCGAGCAATATATATATTGTCCGAATCAATAGGTAACAAAATAATTACCAATTTATTTAGAAACTCAAGAGCCGTTTATAACAAAAAGAAAACATTTATTTCAAACCGTTATTTATCTTTGCTTATTTTAAAACTTCTAAACCCAATAAATAATGGGAAACAATTAAAATTATTTAATGTGTTTTCTTAACTAAGGTAAATGTTTGCGAAATAATATTTTACGGTATGAATAAATCCGGATAATTAATTAAAAACTTATTTTATGAAACTCTTCGTTAGAATTAATAGTGTAGGAGCTAAAGGGGTAAAAATAGTTATTTATGTATTAAGGTGTATTGTTTATAGAGGGTGTCCCTAAAAGGTCTGTTCAATGTAAATTTTGTCAAAAAATGTTGTTAATTTTAGACATAACATACTTAAAAGGTGTTGTTTTAAAAATAAAATAAAATACATTGTTTGTAGTCTCTAGTTGCAAGCCGCAAAGAAAAAACCAATATTTAAAAAAAATCGTTTAAAATAAACTACTTAAAAAAATTGTCTTTTTAAAGTTTCCTTTCCGCTAAAAAGCCTTGCAAAATTGAGAAAAAAATAAAACATTTAAAAAATGACGTATTTTTAAAGTTTGACAGCTAAGACCTTTCTGTGTTGCTTCCAAAAAAATATAGAAATGTCCTCTTAAGCATAAAGAACTAAACGGCGTCTACCGTTAGTGCTGGCAAGCCTCGCAAAATTGAAAAAAAAATAAAACATTTAAAAAATGACGTGTTTTAAAGTTTGACAGCTAAGACCTTCTTGTGTTCCTTCCAAAAAAAAAATGTTCTCTTAAGCCTAAAGAACTAAATGGCCTCTACCGTTAGTGCTGGCAAGCCTCACAAAATTGAAAAAAAAAATAAAACATTTAAAAAATGATGTTTTTTTAAAGTTTGACAGCTAAGACCTTCCTATGTTGCTTCCAAAAAAATATAGAAATGTCCTCTTAAGCCTAAACAACTAAATGACGTCTACTGTTAGTGCTGGCAAGCCTCGCAAAATTGAGAAAAAAAATAAAACATTTAAAAATTAGGTTTTTTAAGTTGGACAGCAAAGACCTTCCTGTGTTGCTTCCAAAAAAACATAGAAATGTTCTCTTAAGCCTAAAAAACTAAATGGCGTTTACTGTTAGTGCTGGCAAGCCTCGCAGAATTGAGAAAAAAAAATAAAACATTAAAAAATGACGCCTTTTTAAAGTTTAACAGCCAAGACCTTCCTGTGTTGCTTCCAAAAAAATATAGAAATGTTCTCCTAAGCCTAAAAAACTAAATCGCGTTTACTGTTAGTGCCAAGCCTTGCAAAATTGAAAAAAAAATAAAACATTTAAAAAATGACGTTTTTTTAAAGTTTGACATCTAAAACCATCCTGTGTTGATTTCAAAAAAGAAATATTCTATTAAGCCTAAAAACTAAATGGCGTCTACTGTTAGTGCTGGCAAGGCTTGCAAATTGAGAAAAAAAAAAAACATTTAAAAAATGACGTTTTTAAAGTTTGAACAAGACCTTCCTGTGTTGCTTAAAAAAAATAAAAATTTCTCTTGCCTAAAGAACTAAATGCGTCCTCCTTGTGCGGCAAGCCTTGCAAAATTAGGGAAAAAATTATAAAAAATGGCGTTTTTTTAAAGTTTGACATAAACGTTCCTGTGTTTTCAAAAAAATAAAATATTCTTTAAGCCTAAAGAACTAAAATGGTGTCTACTGTTAGTGTGGCAAGGTTGCAAATTGAAAAAAAAAATTTAAAAAAAGACGTTTTTTAAGTTTGACGGTAAACCTTTTGTGTTTTTTAAAAAAAAAAAAAAATTTTTTTAAACTAAAGAACTAATGCTTTACTAATTTGGGGGGCCCCCGCAAAATTAGAAAAAAAAAAAATTTAAAAATATTTTTTAAATTTGACAGCTAAGACCTTTCTGTGTTGCTTCCAAAAAATATAGAAATATCCTCTTAAGTTTAAAGTTTGACAGCTAAGACCTTCCAGTGTTGCTTCCAAAAAAATATAGATATGTTCTCTTAAGCCTAAAGAACTATATGGCGTCTCCCGTTTGGGCCGGTAAGCCTTGCAAAATTAGGAAAAAAATATAAAACGTTTAAAAAATTACGTTTTTTTTTAAAGTTGACCGCTAAGACCTACCTGTGTTACTTACAAAAAAAATATAGAAATATTCTATTTAGCCTTAAGTTTATTCTTTTTTGTAAAATTTATAAATGTTATTCCAAAAAAGAATGCAATAAAAAAAACAAATAAACTAGGTGATAAAGGCATACAATTTTAAATGAATCCCCAGGATTATTATTTTATTTTTGTGTTTCTTGTATTTTTTTAAGTAAAGATTTATAATCAGAATTTATTATGGTAGGCTTTTTGAAACATTTTTCGATGCCCTTGTGTAAAACATTAAAATATTTTTTATTTGCAAGGTAAAAGTCAATTCTTAATTATTCTACTTGTAAAGAACATGTTCTTCGTTAGGCTTAAGAAAACATATATTTTTAAAGGCAACACAAAATGGTTTTAGCTGTTAAATTTAAAAAAAAAATCATTTTTTATTTGTTTTTTTTTCTCAATTTTGCGAGGCTTGCCAGCACAAACAGTAGACGCCATTTAGTTCTTTAGGCTAAAGAGAACATTTCTATATTTTTTGGAAGCAACAGAAAAAGGTCTTAGCTGTCAAACTTTAAAAAAAACGTCATTTTTTAAATGATTTTTTTTTCGAATTTTGCGAGAAAACTCTGCTTTAAGTGTTTTGGCTTTTTTGGAAAATTTCTTTTTTATTTTTTTGGAAAAAGGCACAAGAAGGGCTTAGCTGTCAAACTTTAAAACGTCATTTTTAAGTGTTTCATTTTTTTTTAAAATTTTGCAAAGGCTTGCTAGTACGAAGTCGCACCATTTGCTTCTTTAGGCAAAATTTCTATATTTTTTTGGAAACAACAGAAAAAAGTGTTAGCTGTCAAACTTTAAAAAAAACGTAATTTTGGTATCATTTATTTTTTTCTTAATTTTTCGAACTTAATAACGGTAGACGCCATTTTGGTCGTTAGGCAAAGAAAACCCATTTTTTTGGGAGCAACAAGGAAGGTCTTAGCCGTCAACCAAAAAGCGTCATTTTTTAAATGTTTTATTTTTTTCTTAATTTTGCGTGGCTTTTCCAGCTTTAAAAAAACGCCATTTAGTTCGTTAGACTTAGAACATTTCTATATTTTTTTAACCCGGAAGGTCTTAGCCGTCAAACTTTTTAAAAAAACGTCATTTTTTAAATGTTTATTTTTTTAATTTTGCGTTGTTCCAGCACTAACAGTAAACGCCATTTGGTTCGTTGGATAAGAGAACATTTCTATATTTTTTGAGAAGCAACACAGGAAGGTCTTAGCCGTCAGACATACATCATTTTTAAATGTTTAATTTTTTTTCTCAATTTTGCGAGGCTTGCCAGCACTAACAGTGACGCCATTTAGTTCTTTAGGCTTAAGAGAACATTTTTTTTATTTTTTTGGAAGCAACACAGGAAGGTCTTAGCCGTCGAACTTTTTAAAAAAAAGTCATTTTTTAATTGTTTTATTTTTTCTCAATTTTGCAAGAGACGCCATTTAGTTTTTTTAGGCTTAAGAGAATATTTCTATATTTTTTGGAAGCAACACAGAAAGGTCTAGCTTTAAACTTTAAAAAACGTCATTTTTTAAAATGTTTTATTTTTTTAATTTAGAAGCTTGCCTGCACTGAGAACGCCATTTAGTTTGTTAGGCTTAAGAGAACATTTTTGTATTTTTTGGAAGCAACACAGGAAGGTCTTAGCTGTCAAACTTTAAAAATACGTCATTTTTAAATGTTTTATTTTTTTCTCAATTTTGTAAGGCTTTTTAGCGAAAAGGAAACTTTAAAAAGACAAATTTTTTAAGTAGTTTATTTTTAAACGATTTTTTTTAATTTTGTTTTTTTTCTTTGCGGCTTGCAACTAGAGACTACAAACAATGTTTTTTATTTTATTTTTAAAACAACACCTTTAAGTATGTTATGTCTAAAATTAACATAATTTTTTAACAAAATTTACATTGTGCAGACCTTTTAGGGACACCCTCTATAAACATAAATTTTTCTATAAAAAATTATTTGTATTCTAATTTGTTTAAAAAACTGGCCTGGAATTAGGTAGTAGGCCGGGCGGCACAATTTGCACTATCGAGAAGATTTTATGGCTGGCCTTTTATGGATAACGTCACTCTAACAATACTTATTACGTATATTGATTATAGTCTGGAATATCCACTCCTAATTCCCTATGAACTAAATTTTTATTTTTTAAAAAGACATTATTAGTTAACAAAAATATAGACAATATTGCAAGTTAGGCCAGCATCTAAAGCAAGGATGCCATGGGGTATTACATGCCAAAAGTGTCTAGTCCCTATGGTATTATAATATAATAATATTCGAGTAGGACATAAAAGTTACATATAGTAGCTGGTCCATTTCATTAAATTTCGTTAGCGATATGTTTTCTTATAACGAAATGATAAATCAGATCGCGCAGTCGCATTACCGCCAATAACAACAATGTTATTAATAAGAAAAAAAAATATGTTATTATTAGTTGGCTGCCATTAATACAGGCATTGTCGAAGACTAATTAGGTATAAAAAACATCTTCAGACTCGTCATCGAAGTTGCGGTCGCCGTGAGTCCGATATATAGACGTCAAAAAACTCAGTTTTTCAAGGCATATTTTTTAGCCATTTGGAATTAACAGGTTATACAAAATAAATAAACAAAGTCAGCCACGAATAAATCGATTGCGCATCTAGCGCTAAGCTCGCGTGCCACTAGTCCCTTTCCTATAGTGATGAGCGAGACCGGTCTTGGTCTTGCGGTCTTGGTCTTGGTCTTGGTCTTGCAGCAAGACCAAGACCGCCTTTTTGCTTGCAAGACCAAGACCAAGACCGGGGTATGCAAGACCAAGATCAAGACCGGGGTGTGCAAGACTACGCAAAACCCAGACCGACCTGCAAGACTCTTGCACTTCTGCGACTTTTTTTAATATTATGTGTATATTATGTTCAATTTTTATATTCAATATACAGAGGTATTTCATACAGATATGACAAAAATGTGTCGAGAACTGCCAAAAAAGGCGATTATTTAATGAGTAAGAGATTCTTTAATAAAATAACAATTAAATCGATTACTGGTTCTTTTATATCTATGTTTATCTAACAACGATAACAAGTAAATTCAAATTAGAAATAATGAGATGGTGACTAATCGGAAAGTTTCGAATTCATGACATAGAAAAACTAGGGGTACAAAAGTTACAAAAGCTAAAAATTACTTTTATATTTCTAATGTTTTTTTTTTAAATTAGCTATTTACATGGATCAAAAATTTCCAAAATCCAGAAATACATTATTTTTGTTCCACACTGTAAGTGGCACCATTAGATTGCTTCTTACAACTAAAATATAAATGTGAAAGTAATGGATTAACAAAAAATATATTTGTCGTGTCATAAAGGAATACTTTTTATATAAATGGATCTTAAATATCACTTCCGGTTTAGAGGGAAGAGTCAAAACAATGCCAAAAGAATAATGATGATGTCATTTTTGTCAAAACCGAAAATGATATTTAAAAACCATCTACGTCGACATTGTTCCTATTTGACAGTTAAACAATTTCCAGCACAGGGTGGCGATTTTTTTAATGGATTTTTCGCCATACAGTCTGGAATAGAAAGTAATTTCACATTTTATGCTCTTTTTGTCCATATTTTTGTATGTTTAGTTTTTCACTATCATGAACGATTTCGGAGATATCGAGCTTTGTCACACTATTGAGCGACCTTGCATATGCAGAATGTTCATAAAGTATTTCTACAAACTTTGTACGGCAAATGTTTGACTAATTTGAAGATAAAAAGTTTATATAAACTAAAACGTTTATGAAATAACTTTTTTTAATCCGAAACCAATGTTTACATATCAGAATAATTTTTACGAAAATTTCAAATCTGGTTAAAATTAAGTCTTTTTTTTCTCCTAACACAGTACACAGTTTTGTATTTGCTTTAATTTTATATACTTCTTTTAAGAAAATTTAAATAATTTTTACTATCAAAATGTTTCTATATGCCACTAAATGTATAAAAGCAGATTGTGTCTTAATTCAACTAAAAATGGAGCGCTAAAAATAAATAAACCCCTACATTTAAAATATGCTTTTTAATCAAATAATTCAAATGTACGTTTAAGGTTAAAATGGGTATATTTTAAAATTTTAAATCAAAAATTTAGTCTCCTTCTTTTTTTAAATTTTACTATAAAAAAAAATATATATTATTCAAGATTGCTTAGTTTAAATTATTACCACCCAAAAAAAAGCAAGACCCGCAAGACTCTTGCAGCAAGACCAAGACCGAGTTTTGCAAGACCAAGACCAAGACCAAGACCTTCTTTAGGCTTGCAAGACCAAGACCAAGACTAGCCCGGTCTTGGTCTTGGTCTTGCTTTGCTCATCACTACTTTCCTATCGCAGTCTGACGACTTTTGCAACGACACTCCGAGGTCTGACCATTATTTTTATACATATTTTTATACACGTTTATCTATTTTTTATAACATATTTTAATTTTAAATCGCTATACGTAACTTGGAAAAATGATTCTGACGTTTGCTCATTGGTCTGATTGCGAACGAAACGTGGACGAGTCTGACTATATTTTTATGCTTATTTATAATCTGGATATTTTCGATTGAGAATGACGAAAGAAAGACAAAAGAACAAAAATACACCTTATTGGTCAATTAAAAAAGCTAATTACATTGACAAAAAATTTGCCAAAATTGACGGTAAGGGTTTTCCCGAAGTTAAAAATATATGGCGCGTTATAAAACTTAAAAAAATGTATTTGTTTTGTCAGATCTGAGTAGACTAGAATTAGCTACCAATCATATTTAATTTATTTGATGCAATGTGTTAATCATCTTTAATAAAATAGTTTAAACATTATCCTAATAAAAACCATTAAAACGCTTTCGTTACAGTAAAAATACGCCGAAAGCAATTCACTAAGTTCTGGAGCAAAAAATTAACCCAAAATTTTTTGTAATAGATAATTAATATAAAAGTATTGATTGCGTTTCTCCAAATGGTTTAGGAAGCCTTTTTAACACTTTAAAAATATGGTAAAGGGTGGTAACTTTTTTTTCACCCCTTCAGCTTCCGGACTATAGGGTTTATAAAATTAAGCACAGTATCTTCTTATTTAATGCAAAGAAATTGTTAAAGTTGTATGTCATATTAGCAGTTGTAATTCAAATATTGGGTTGTTAATTAAGCAGCATTTTTGATTTTTAAGCCCAGGTATCATCAGGATCATGGTCTGCTTAAGGATAATAATAATGGTAAAGGTTTTCATAGTACTTTTATTCAAAAACGTGCATTTTCGGCAAACTGACATTACGCAACAAATTTTATATATTTATAATTATCAATTACTGGCAATTTATGAACTTGACGTTTCTCGTTGTTCGTAAATGGTTCAATTTATAAACTTGACGTTGGCGTTTCCAACGTTTAATTTAAGATTTGACTTTCAAAGTCGATACTCAAAAGTCACTTTTCAGTAACAATTACTTGTTGTTGAACCTTTTCACTTTTATTGGTGTTTATGTATCATTTGGTGTATGTTTATTGAAAATTATTTAAAATTAAGAAAATGATGCCTTAAAATATTAAATATGAAGTGCAACGAATCAACAGCGTATGACCGTAACGTAATTGAAAGAAGGAATCCCATTGGTCAATCACGAACGTCAGCGAACGACCAACGACAACGGATAAAACTTGGTCAAGTTTAACTTGCAATTTTAACAGCAGCAGCAACGGAAACGTCAAGTTTATAAATTGAGCTTCTAAGTTTTTTCTATCCAATGAATGTTTATTGATTTTGGTCGTTAGATGTAAAATGTACAATACCGCATACGACTTTGACAATAGTTATTACGTATAGTCTGTCTCAAAGTTTATCGTTATGGCTTTTGACGGACCATACCCCAAGAAACCTTTAACGATTTTATTACCTATTGTTACTGGGAAAACCCATTATTTCATAATGGCAGGGGTGGGCCAGGTATTTCTTGAGTATAAACCATTACGCATATAAATATTTTGGCTAATATTTTAGTGGCAGTGTTGAAAAACCGTTTTTACTGTGCGTTTCGAAAAACTTGTTTTACGAGAATATAATCATGTCGTGTCGAAATCATTTGTCATTAGATGCAAAACAGGTTGAGAAAATGTGAATGAAACTTTAATCAGTAGAGGTCTAATTAAACAAGAAGCTTTAAAAGAAACCTGTCCTTCAAAAACTTCAATATCATCGTTAAGGGATATTATTATTAGTAAAGAATTGAACAAAAGAAAAAAAGTAGTGATTTTCAATCTCACCGTATAGACAATAGTGATCAGGGACCTAATAAGAAGAAAAATATATTGTCTTTATAAAAGCGGAGTTATTCCTACCTTGAATAAACTGAAAAAGAAGCTGACAAAGACGAAACCAATATAAATATTAGCCATGCCATCCCCCCATAGAGTTGTTTGTAAATGGATTTAAATAATGCAAAATAGACAAAAGACAAGTAGTAATGGAATCGCACAGATTACGCACTTGAGATTTAATCATCTTAAAGAAATTAAAAGATATAGGTTAGAAAACAGATTTCTAATTTACCTTGATGAAACATGGTTCGATACACACGACACAGTATTCAAAGGATGGGTTGATTCCAGTCAAAACTGTCAGACGCTGGTTCAGTAGACGGATTTGTCCCCAACTGCTTACTGTTGTCTGCAAAGAATATTAAGGATTCTAGCTTGGATTATCATGAAGATACAAGTGCAGAACTTTTTGTAAACTGGTTTTAAAATTATCTTTTAAAAAATATTCCAAACAACAGTGTTATTTTCATGGATAACGCAAGCTACCACAGCCGTCTGCTCACAAAGCACCAGCTTTATCAAGTTCAAAAACTGAAATCCAGGAATATTTGTTAAAAATGATTTTTATTTGAATTCAGTTACAAAGAAACGCAATATTTGGAAGTCCTAAATTCATATGCAATTAAAAACAATGTATGTGATAATTTGGCTGAACAGGTGGGCATACTGTCTTACTTCCCCCCCAAAGGGGTTTTAAAAATAAAAGGGGCTCCCTGCAGGGCCCCTTCGACAAAATGTCCCGCCCCCGTATAAAAAAAACTGTCAGACTTGGGCCTTCTGCGCAAAAAATTCCATGAAATAGTTGCCTACTTCCCAAATGATAACCCAATTTTGCAGGAACACATTATCTTTATAGGGCCGGAAACTTTTTCTCCCATATTAGTAAGAACCTAATTCACACTTTATTATCAGTAAATCTTAATTACAAACACTATCTGTAAAAAACCAAACTGTGGTAGGGCAGTTACGAATATATATATATATATTCGTAACAGTTCCCAATCGCATTAGCCCGGGGCCCAAAATCTTGACCCCTTTAATAGATTTTACGTAAAGCTTATGAAACAAATAGCATCGTTTAAACCCAAAAGTTTGGTTTTTTATTTGTATTGTTACCAAAGTTTACATAATCTTCTGCTTTTATTTATAAAAAAACTAAACATAAAGTCGTAGAACTTTTTTATTTTAGTGATTACTGTGATTAGTGTTTATTTAATTGTGACTATAATTTTGTGTTTATTGTTTGTTACTTAATATCGTAACAAAATGACTGGAGGTTGTATGGTTTTGTCTTGCAAATCCAAGGGTAACATACCCGGCATTTTTTACTTTAGGTAAGTATTTCTTATATTTAAATTAGGTGTTTCTTATGAGACGTAACGTTAGGTAACCGAATAAATAATAATACCTATATCAATTATGGGTAATTGTCTCGAGTTTCATTTTGCCAAATTTATACGGGTTTTTGCTATTACGAACTGAAAAAATGGAACGTTCTTTTCGAGATATTCACATCAAAGTTGAAAATTAAACTAACCTTATTTACCATTCTCCTTCTTTTTGCACAGAATTCTTGATTTTTACACTAAATTGGCACATAATATTTTAAAAACACCTTTTAAAAACTTGTTTTTATATCTATTTCACACCTTTTTTCCATTTAATTGCAAACCTCCACTTTCACACGTCGGATCTTGGCCGCAACCATGTATACACTAGGGAATCATGGCCGCCCCGCTTGAAAGTGAAGCTTCGCAATTTAATGGAAAAAAGGTGTAAAATAAATAAAAATATACGGTTTTAAAGGGTATTTATAAAATATTGTGTGCCACTTTATATAAAAATCAAGAATTGTGTACAAAAAGAAGGGGGAATATAGTGAAAATAAGGTTAGTTTGATTTTCAACTTTGATGATGAATATCTCGAAAACGAAACGTTGCCGAAAAAATATTTTTTCAGATTCGTAATCAGCGCCCCAAAAAACCCCCGTATACCAAATTTGGTCAAAATCGGAGAGGAGGCAACTTTCGAGACAATATTACCCAATTATGAATAATAGAAAATAAAATATTCATAGGAAATAGCAGTGGGAAAGTAAGGCAAGCTTAACTATCTTTTAGACGATTACCACAATGTTTGTGTGTTTCTGTGGATTATAAAAAAGAAATAAGGTTTACATTTAGGTACTTTTATTTTATTTAACAATTTAGTAGGAACATTCCTTTAAAGGATCAAAATTATTAATTACTGGGCAGACCAGGCAAATTTTAATATATACAGGTCCCTCTAATTGAATGAAAGAAAGTACAATTTTATGTTAAAGTTCCTTTTTGTTTTTTCTGTAGTTGTTTAAAAAGAAATTAGATTTTTGGTTTCTTAAACTTACATTATCAACTTTTTAAGCTCGACATACTCTAAACACATATAATATTTAACGGATACAATGGATACCTATGTACCAAAGGTTACTAAACATTTTTAACCACTGTTATTCTGCCTCATGAATGTTTGTTATTAGTGAAAAGTATATGCCTATAAAGCAGTTATAAAAATGTTCACTTTTTATGTACAACCAGAATCTTAGGATCTTTTACTGAATTTGGTGTGAATAAAAAATCGTGAGTTACTTATGGCTAGAAGATTCTGTAGGAGACAAAAAGTAGTGATATAATTTTTCTGTAATATTTTATTCAAAAAACCAAATTATTACAGTTTATGTAAAAAGCTTTAAATAATATATATTTGGTATCTAAGAAGGAATATCAAAAGAGGAAATATTCCTATTTTCCATCAATAGTTTATTGAAAGTCAATAAAACACAGTTACTTCTTTTTATTTATAAATAAATTAATTTTTTTTGACATTTTTAGATTAACTGCTACAAGGCACGACTCATGGATGAGAGCTCTTGGAAGAGATCCTGCTATTGAACAATTAGTGAGCTCAAATAGAGTCTGTAGTTTACATTTTGACAATAATGACTTTATACAAGGACTAAAAGCAGGTGCTTTGCCAAAAATTAATTTACATGTACGAAGACCTCTAGTTCTTCTACAACAACATCAATTGGATAAATTTGGCAGGTAAGCAGTATGTACTTCTGTAATTATCACAAAGGTTCATTTTATTTTTTTAAAAATAAAATGATTTTATTTTAATAGTTGTTAAGTACCATTAATATTGTACTTTTCATATAGGGATTAATTTATGCCCATGGCTTTCAATTTCAAAGCCAATGTCCTCCGTTTACAGAATGTATCACTTTTTTTATTCCATTGCATACCTACTTTGTACATTTTAAAAATTTGATATAAATAATAAATAGTAGAATAATATTATCTGTAAAAGTACCATTGCCTAGTGATAGTTACCTAACACATAGGTTTGAAAAAAAAATCACAAAAGATATATCCTAAATAAAATAGATGCAACATTTTTATTTATATTACACTTCTGTGGTGGGCCAAAAATGTGTAGCATTAAAACATTATTAGTCTTATTCAGTAAGGTGTTTAAAATTTTAAACCACCGCTGTGGGTTTAAAGTGACAACTATTACAGTAAGTCAGCTAAGTTTTAATTCTACAGTGTGGACACTAAATTCATATTTTCTTAACTTACTGACCTCATTAAGTAGGTTTTGTAGAAATGTATCTAGTTTCACGATAATGGGTATCAATTTTTCAGTTCAAAAGCAAATCAAGAGGAAGGATATCGCATCACATTATCTCAAATATTTAGTTGCCATTTTTATTATTTTTATACTTACCTAGTAAGTTATTTTATTTGTAATTTTTGTTACATTCTGTACTTTTGGAATTTATTTTAGTTTCATTTACTTTTTCATTAACTTTTTTTTTAAATGGTGTGAACCATAATAAAGGGTGTAATAATTTAAGTACCTTTTTTTGATAAGTGACATTTCAAATCAAATTATTGGCTGTGTTATGAAAAAAAATCCATTCTTAGCTTTTTGTTTTTTTTTACTACCAATTAAATGTTGTAAAACCAACTGCTTTAAAGTTTTAAAATTTTAAACTGTTTTTTTTTAATCCAGTACTTTTAATACAATAATTTCTTACTAATACATGTCTTATACAAAATTAGGACAGAAAATAGTAAATCATTTTGCTTTATAGGTCTTTTTGTTATTTCGAAATATTTTACACTATTTTACACTTTTTCTACCTACGTAGTCCTAAAATACACCTTCCATATGAGTACTTATGTAAAAAAGGTGAAAAATGTATTCACTATTTCACATTTATAAGATAGCTAATTGAAAAATGTAACATATAATATAAAACTTGTTACACTTAAAAAATATATATATTGTTTTGCTACTATATGCTTTAGGGCTTTAAATAGACATTGAAAATTTGTTCTAGTCCAAATACTTTTAAAGATTCTTGTACAAAACCTTTTTTTTTCAAGAGTATAGTGCCATTTATTTTGAAATTCGACGTTTTCACTACAAATTTACACTTCTTATTCCATATTTTTAAAGCTTTAAAACGTTTAATTATTAAAAATTCAATAGTTAAAATAATTTTTACTATAAAAACAATTATTACCCAATTTGTATAAGAAATCTGATATATGCTCGTTTTCAATTAGCAAATATCAGATTTACAGGTAAATAGCACTGCTGCTAAAAGAAGGAATGTAAAAAAGTGTTTATCATTTCTCTTTATGTAAAAAAGAATCCACAAAATAAAAATAGGCATATTTAATTTTTAAATGATATGTTAAGCACCTAATTGTGCAACTTTACCTTTATTTGACCATATTTCTACCTCTAACTCGCCGCTTTACATACATTCATGTATGTATTACCATTTGTAGCACCCTGTATGCAGTATGTACGGAAAATCATACTTAAAATTTGTATTTTGTTTTCATAAATTGTCCTTATTCCTTAAATATGCCTGTCATACAAGAAAAAAAAAGAAAAAACACAAGTTTAATCACAGATATACTTTTGGTTAATAAATGTGATTGAAATTACTTAGTAGCCATCATCAGCCTTTAACATTTTATAATATTTACTTATCAATGTTCTGATAATGCACTATATGAACAAAACATTGGTAAACTCCAAAGTACTTCAGTATATTTAAAAGATAATGATAATAAAAAGTAGGCTTGAAAAAATATGCCTGTGCTTTTTCATTATCATAGATCATAGTAATTCACATGGTTAATTTGAATCCTAATTAAGAACCTTTATTTTTATGGTGTATGGTCCAAAGCTACAAGCCTTATAGTGTGCTGTTGTAAGCACACGTAACCTCTATATTGGCAGCAAACATCCGTAAAACCATTTTTAAATATTGTATTTTTTTTTAGTAAAAACCTGCTTTTCCTTATCCTTGTATATTATTCAATTAGAATTTAAATCATCAATTTTTGTACTGTGTCATAATGTCATACAAAGTTGACATACAAGTATAGGAAAAAGTTGTTTTAAATTAAAAACATATTTTATCGTATATTGAAGCAGCATTAAAAGTTGCGCCTCAAAACAATACTAAATAAGGAAATATGCATTGAAGTCATATATTATGCTTTATATTTTTTCCACTTGGAAATTCTTAATTTATATCTTTTTTCTATACACAGAGATTCTATCCTAATTAACTTATGCAAGGACAACATTAATTTCAGTATATCTTTTGTGATATAAACTTCTTAAATTATTTCATCTTTTTTTAGCAATCAAGTTCAAAATCCTTTGGGAAACTGTAGCAAAGATACATTATCGGAGGTCTTGTATGAAGAAAATAAAGATACAGTAAAATTATTGGAAGAGATAGTGGAAACTACAAATAAAAGGTAAAAGTGATGGTGATATTAAGGCTGTTGAACTTTTTGTTCTAGAGTGTGCTCTTTATTTGTATCATTTAAGTATGTAGCAAGTCTACTAATGCTCTGTTTGGTTTGTCTTTGACCTAAAACCTCAAATAGGATAACATTAACTTTCTAAGGTACAAACATTTTCAGTGTGAAATTCCTTCACGTTACTTTTTTATCCTCGAGTATTTTTTGTTTACAATAATAGTTATATTTTTACCCTTTCATTGTCTCGCTTTGAAATAACATATTTATCTTTTTATTTGATGTTCAAAGAGCTTCTTTAGCATATACATTTTATTTTTGCTGTTTCTCTGAGGCAAACCTTTTTATGCCCACTAATACCTGTGAAAAATAAATAATAAATAAATTTATCATATATTACATACTTTTTTTTGACTCACTGTTCAGCATAACTTTAGGAGCCACATAATGATATTTTAATTTTTTTTATAATTTTATTTTCATTTGTTTTTTAATATAAAATATTAGTATGCCTTTTAGTGGTAAATAAACAATTGTATAATAAGAAAGAAGTAACTTGTTAAATTTTGCTTCTTTGCCTACTTCAAGGGTAATTAAATACTTAGATATGTTTATTTTCTTTTAGTTCTTCTCCATCTTCGAGTACTTCACGATCATGTGAATCTCCATTACAGACAGCTTTTTTAAGGAAAAGGGTTGTAAGTAAAGAAGCTAGACACTCAAGGATACTTCACTTAAAAAGAAAATTAAAAGGATGTTCTTCAAGTAGCGACAGTGAAGGAAACAAAGGGCCTGTAAAGAAAGCTAGGAAAGAACTAAAGACCCACCACAACTACTGGTATGTAAAAAAATATATTTGTTGTAAATTAATTATTAACTACATTTGAGTTATATAAAACAGGGTTTTATGTTGCAACTAAACTTATGATGTCACTTTGAACTGGAAATTCTTGTTACTTGCACAATGTGCATTATATTTTTGAATATATATTAATAGAAATATTAGCTGATTTTATTTGGTGTGGTCATTTTACGTTAAACACCTTAAAATGACTTCATGAAGCCTTTCTTGTATGTGAAACCAAAAAATATTTTTGGACAATTTGAAGAAAGTAATAATTTTAAAAGCTCTGCTGCTATATAATATTACAATATGTACAGACAAGTAAAAGGAGATTACTAATTTGTGATAAAATTCCTGCTTCTATCTCCAAATGTACATTTTTGAGCATTATTTTTTCTTAAGCTCACTTAAAAGGTTAACATTTAAAAGTAAAATAGTAAATACAGAAATTAATATTCTGCTTTTTACTTGTCTGTACAGGTGTAACAAACTCGATTTCGGAAACTATCAGAGATACGAAAAAGTTTAAATTGTGGCAAAGTTGCCAATTTGGTGTTCAATCAAATGATGTTTAAAAATTAAGAAAATGTTGACTACTTCGGAAATATAAAAAGGACATTTTTAAAATTGATTTTTATTTTTTCCTGACTTTATTTGAACAGATTTTATGAAATAAATTACTCTTTTGTATTGCCACTTTTTCTTTTCTACAAAATGACATTATTAGTTTTTGAAGGCTTAGTGCAAAATGCATTGAAGCGGAGGGTTTTCAATTTGAATATGTTTTATGACTTTAAGTTAAGTTTGTTTACCTATGTGTTATTGTTTTACGCTATTGAAGATTTCTTAATCATTTAATAACATAACATTTGTCTGTTAGTTGATTTTGTTATTGCTTTAGAGCAATAAAAAAAATATTTAAGTTATTTTAGATCGTTTAATTTGGTTCCTGTTTTTGAAAAAGTAACGCAAATTTTTTTAGTATGAAGGCAGATTTATGCTTGATGATGTAATTTTACGTCGAAACGTTTAATAACATAAGAAGTGTGATACATGTCTGTTTTAAGAATGACGAGTCCTTTTGAAATCTGAAATAAAACATGCTAATTATTGCAACTATTTAAAAATGAAGTTGATGATGGGCCCAAAAAATTGAAATGTCGGGTTCAAAAATGCTTTTTGATGCAATTTTGTAGAAAAGAAAAAGAGTAACTTATTTCATAAAATCTGTTCAAATAAAGTCAGGAAAAAATAAAAATAAATTTTAAAAATTTCGTTTTTTTTTAATATTTCCGAAAGTAGTCAAAATTTTTTTAATTTTTAAACATCATTTGATTGAGCACCAAATTTCGCAACTTTGCCATAATTTGAACTTTTTCATATCTCTTATAGTTTCCAAAATCCCAATGGTCACCCTCGAATTTGGGACATATTGTAATATTATATACCAGAAGTTATTTTCTTCAAATTGTCCCTAAATCTTTTTTTTTCTATGTTTTACATACAAGAAAGACTTTGTGAGGGCATTTTAAGATATTTAAGGTGAAATGTCCACCTAGATAAAATTAGCCTATTTTTCTTGAGAAACTATAATTATATGTTTGCAAAATATAATACATATTGTGGATGTAAAAATAACTTTCTTGGTAACAAGCCAGTACAATGTGTCACCACTATCTCCATGAATAAGGCCTGTATTTGATTGGTCATAAAAGTACTATATTTATAATTGATTTTTTGTTGGGAATATAAGAATAACTGCCATACAACAAAATACTTTAATTGTATAATTATTTTTAGCATCCAGCCAAAAGCTATAATGATGGCTTAAACATGCCAAAGGAAAAGTGAGATATAAGAGGAAATTGAAACAACGACAAAAGAGTTAAAAGGCTAGTAAAAAAATGATATCTTTAAAAAAAATTGTTTACGATTTAAAAAAAAAAAACATTTATTGCCCGACGATGCCTTGCTCCGTTCTGAACAGTCATATGCTGGTATTCCCCTATTGTTACTAAGAGCCATAAAAATATTACATTGTTCAGAAAGGAAAGCAGCAGACAAGAAATCAATTTCCATTGAACTCGAAGTTTTGCTTTGACATTACAATTTTACTCTTTCCAAGGCTTAAATTTTGTTCCCTTTTTTGCACTTCCAAAGGTTTCAACAATCAGAACTTGGGAAAAAAAGGGGGAAATTGTGAACCAGGGGTATACACTGTTCCTTCGAAACAATTAAAGAAGGTTTTAAGAAAAAAAAGGAAAAATATGAAACATTATGTTTTTATAATGTTAGACGAAATGTCAATCCGTAAACAAGTAGAATAAGAGGAACAAAGAATGTTTAGAAGATTTTGGGGCCGAAATCAATAATGATTCACCAAGGGTGCTACAGAGGCCTTACTGTTTTGGGGGCCCGAAAGGTCACTGGAAAAACCCAATTTCCCCATTTCTTAATTTCTTCTTTAGGAGGCTTTTTAAATTTAAAACTAATATTGTTAGGGAGTCCATAAATCGGTTAATATCTGTTGGGTGAAAGTCTTATCAGTTACGTGTGATGGTCCCAAATGCACATTTTACCATGGAAGAACATCTTGGAGCGAAAATGGAATTCATAATCTGAAACCTTATTTTATCAATTCCGTTGATCAGTCACAAAAATATGTAATATTTGATGCCGTCCACATGCTTAAACTGATAAGAAATTGCTGGGCATCCCTGGGACCCCATTATTGATAATGGGGGAAACAAAATAGACTATGGGTACATCAAAAAACTGTACAGTGTTCAAGAGAAGGGGGGTTTTTTTCATTGGCACCAAATTAAGAAAACCCTCACAGGGTTTGGGACTAAACCAAAAAATTTAGTAAGTACATTTTCCCATATATATATATATATATATATATATATATATATATTTTATATATATATATAATATATATATATATTTTATTATATAAAAAAAATATATATAATATATATATATATATATATAATTTTATATATATATATATATATATATATATATATATATATATATATATATATATATATATATATATAAATTATAGTAACATTGCAAATATTTCCGATTAACTTGGTCAATGAAAATTTGTAGTCAAATACTTTTTTCCTATTTTTATGGTATTTCTCCCATATTTGGAAATTTCAAAAACAAAAATTTTTAAAATAAAAAAAAAAAAAAATTCTAAATGAAATGTCAAAAAACATTTTTTAAAAAGTTGTTAGCCCCCCATTTTAAATTTTTTTTATATTGAAATATATCCAAAAAAAAACCATAGGGTAGGAAATTCAAAACAAAAAATGCATAAAAACCTAATAAAAAAATTATGTTTTAGGTTAAACTAGCTGCACAAACATTAAGTGCGAGGTGGCTGATCCCTTTTGAATTTTTGTCAAAAATTTCACCCAGAATTCAAGGAGTCAAAAGCAACAATCATTTATTAGAATTGTTGATCAACTATTTGACATAGAAAACTCAAAAAACCCCCTTTTGAAAGAGGGTCAAAAGCTCCCATGCAAAGGAAAAAGAATTTTTTTGGAGGCCAAAATTAATTGGGGGTTTTGGGACTTTTTCCCCAAAACATTTAAAAAATTTTGTAATGGAAAATTTTGTACAGTAAACAGAAAAAAACACCATACGAGGAATGTCCATAACCCTGACATCATTATTAGGCAAAGATGATTTTATTGTCAAGCAGAATTCCCCTTTAAAATATCTACTAACATATAAGTTTAGCCAAGACCATTTGAGTTATTTGCTCTATACGGTAAGTTTGTAACATTTTGATTTTATATTTTTTTCGTCTCTAATATCAAGTGTTATCATAAATATGATGAATAATAGTTTAAAAACGGGGCATCTTGTTAAAAATTATATAGATTAAAAATTTTAACATGTAAAAAAAATCAAAATCTGTTAACAATATGCACCTGTTAAAATAATATTAGGGAAAAAAAAATAACATAAGTAATATTTTATGTACCTTTAAATAACGCGTTTAAAAAAATTTTTAAAATATTTTAAAATTTTAGCATCCTAAAAACATCCCTACTTTTACAATCTGATAGAATAAAGTTATCCATGTGTACATATTGTAATATGTTTTGTTTTTTTAAATTTTTGATACACTTACAAATTTCTTTTTTAAAATAAGGCTAAGTCACAAACTTATCTAAATTGTGATCTTGCTCAAATATTTTTTTAAACAAATCAGCTAAATTTATCATTGCATTTTCTGAAATATCTTTTTAATTTTGGGGTCTAAAATATTATGTTTTACGTACACCTAAGGGGTTTTTCCCAATTTTTCCTTTTCATATAATATAAAAAATTGGGTGTTATTTTTACTTGCGAAAGACATTTTAAATTTCTTATAAAACCTGTCAAATGGGTAAATAACAGACACAATCATGGACATGTTATATCATTCAGTAAACGTTTTGGAACTCCAAAAATACATTATGTTATGCATGTAAATGTAGGTATTATATATTTTTTAATTTTTAGGCTGGGTTCAATAATAATCCAACAGCATTTCAATTTTATTATACATACAAAAAGTCTCACTTTAAATTTAGATTTGAAATGTGAAGGAAATTGTTTTTATATTGGGCGGAAAAAAAACATTTTTTAAAAACCACCAGCAATAGGACAAGTGTAATGCCATCTATAACTTTAGATGACATATCTGTAATCAGAAAAAAATAATATGGATCTAAATGATTTCATGGTCAGCGAGGAAGATATCCAAGGATTTTTGGTTCCTTTCCCGTCGGGCAATTTCTGAAAATGTGGTAGCTACATTACAGGATTTGAATTAAAACACTTCAAAAAAAATTAAATGTATTTATTGCCTTAGAAGGACACTCTTCAGAAACCACTAATGCGACCTTTTTTTCTATTTAAAATAAAAATAGAGGAGGTTTAATAAAACCAAAACAACAGGTTATAGATGTTTGTGTTTATATTGAAAAAAAAATTAGACAAACTCTTTTTAAAAACAAATAATGTTTTGCCCAAAAAACGAGAATTTTTTAATGTGTTTAAAACATCAGGTATCAATTTACTTGTTTGAAAATAAATTCTTCCTGACTTGGGTGAACATATTTCTTCTTATTCATTTGAGGAGGAGAATCACCGTATGAAAATAGTTAAATTGATAACTGAGATTTACAGTAGGCTTAGATTTTATAAAGTTACGAAAAAACAGACTGAAAATAATTTGGGCAATCGAAACAAATATTCTTTAAAATTTAAATTTTTTTCCATCATCAGTAAAATCACCATTCTTTTGTTTTAAGTTCTACATTACCTTCTTTTTTGTTCGTTACGTCGAGAGTTTGGTGTGACAGCCAATAGTTTTCTTAGAATGAAAAGAAAATTCAAATTTAAAACTTGATTTATTATGATGCTTTAATTTGAGCATTTATTCAAGTTCTATTATTTTGACAGCAATTGAGTTTATAACTTTTGTACCAAAATTCAACATTATCATTACAAATCATTTTTTCTGCACTAAAAATGTTTAAATTCCACTTTTATTAAAATATTTAAAGTGTGTTAAATTCACGTGTTATCACAGATATTGGCCATCACATTAAAATCGGGATATTTTTATTGTAACTATACCTGTTTATTGTATAGTAAGTAACATTGTCGTCAAAGTGAGGATAGTATGTCGCTCAGACTTTGTCTCAATAGGAAAAATAAGAATTAATTGAAACCGTTGAAGAGTTGTATTTTCTTTATAACATTATTTTAATTTTAATAGCATGTCAGCACATCAAAACTTTTTATGGGAAAAAAAAGATAAAAGAAAAGTTATTTTTTGCAATCGCCAAAAATTTGTTTTTTCAGCAGTTTCAATGCATTTGTAATTTTTATGGGTTTTTATAAATTTTGAAAAAAAATATTTTTAGCCATTACATTATATACTATTAAAAGTGAATTAAACCGTATATATATATATATATATATATATATATATATATATATATATATATATATATATATATATATATATATATATATATATATAAATAAGATACAAAACTAGAAGTTAGAAAAAATATACCAACGGTATTAAGATAATCCTAACTATAAAACTATTATTTGAAGTTTAAAGTGACCAGTAAGACAATGGTTTAATTCACTTGTGTGTGACATTGTGTAATAATCTATTAAGTTACTAACTCCAGTTTTGTAAGTGAAGTGACATTGTGAAGGCGTTTTTTCGGTAATTGTTTAGATGTGTGGCTCCACTTTTTTGAGATATAAAATTAACATGATTAATTTTTTTTAAGTGGTCAAATATTTTAATTTTTAAAGTTCATCAAAAATATTTTGTTCTTTTTTTAATGTCAGTTTAATCGCGATTAAAAAAAAATATATTTAAATAACACAAAAATTAATATTCCAAAAAAAAATTGAATATATGTTTTTTTTACACATAGAATATAAAAAAAAATCACTAGAAATTATTAAACTGAAATGGATACATTATTGACGATTTTCGTTCGAAGAAAAATTTTCGTTAACAATCGATTTAAAAAGTAGTAAAAATATAAATATTTAAAAAAGTGAAAGATATGTTAATTTTCTAATTTTTTTTAGTCAAAAGGCCTGGTGGAGCTCGTGATTAAACAATTACCTTATTTTATTTGATTTGTAAAAAAACATTATATAGCTTATAATTTTGTCATTCAATAATTTATATGTGTGCTTTACTTTTTGACAAAAGGGCAAAAACCAACTTTGTTTTAAATCTTCTCAATTTACTAATGTATTTTATGAAATAAAAAAATTTGCAAAAACTGTTTTATTATTACACCCCCCTGTTTTGTTTTAGCTATTTTTTAAAAATATCCGGGGGTGCCATGGTAATGTAACCTTGTATACAGAAAAAATAAACGAACTTTGACAAGTAATATACAAGATTTAATAACCAAAACCCACAAAGTTTTTTAAAAAAACCCCATACCCGAAAATTGTCAGGCTACTATCCAAACACTATGTATAATCAAACTATGTCAGAAGCCAAGTACGGTTTTAACAATCGGATAAAGATAAAGTCCCCTCTTGCTTTAGTGGCAGTAAAATTTTTTTTCTGGTCTTTTTTCCAAAAAAAATTAAGGGCAAATCTTTTGGGACAAATTTTGTTCCACTCCTAATCTTACAATTTTTTTTTTTCCCCCTTAGGGGAAAAAACAAATAGTCATTTCCCCCCCTGATCCACCTGTTAATCTTTTCTTTTAACAGTTACCCGTTTCCTCATAAAATTTTCCGATGCTTTTAAAGTCAAACAGATCGGGGTAACCCCTTTTTTCTCTTAATACTTAAAATCATATGGGCTGGAGGCATACCAGCAATCGTCTTAAAGATGCGCCCATCCTAACTCACCTTTTCAAATCACCCTTTCGACGCGAGCATTTTTTTTAGAGCTTGAAAGCTGCAGGTGTGCAACCCTTTTCCCGGGAGGATCCAAAACCCCACTTCAAACTTTAGAAACCCATATCTATTTTTCAGTCATTTGTAAGGTAATGGAAATATCTATTAATTTCCAAAACAAAGTACTTTAAAAAAAAACAAAAGTTTACATGACAGACAGTATGGACTTCGTCACAAGATCCACACCTGATCTTTTCATTGTCTCACACAACTGAGTGGAACAAGTCCCCCAGAGTTTCTCTTGACATCCAAAAGCTTTTTACCCCGGTCTGGGGAAAGGGACCTATAGGGCACCAACTCTGTTTCTCCTTCACATCAAGGATTTTCTTCACAATCATTTTATTAGTTTTGCTGAGGATAGTACCCTCCACTTTCCCAATATTTCATTTCTTTACCCAGCTTATAAGCCTAATTTGAAAAAAAAGAGCAGGTCAATGCAAAAATTTTTTGCAGTTTAAAATAATCTTGAATTGGGGCTTCAAATATTCACTAGTTTAATGCTCCAAGTCACCCCGGGATAGCGAAAGGGGAAATCATTTAATCATTTTAGCGTTACTTTTGAGAATAACCTTAACTGGCCAAACACATTACATCCATAGCCTCAGCTGCTTTAAAAGTTTGGATTCCTTTTTCAAACCAGAAAGTATTTATCTCCGTCTAATCTGTATCCCTTTTTATATACCCAAATCGACCATCTTTAGAATATTGATCTCATGTTTGGAAACGGTTTCTGAGGGGCAAGATAGTTCTCGAAGCTTACAAACAGAGCAACATTCAGTCCCTTTTTATGCATCCTTTTACAGCCCAAAACTTAAGAGGCACCGAACTTACCATTTTTTTTATTCCGTCAACCTAGATTTCCAGAAATCTCCCTTTCCTCCAAATATGAAAAGCCCTTGTGTATATAAACCCCCTTTTTACCACACTTAAGAAACCCACGGTAAAAAATGCTTATGTAAAAATCTATATTTCTTATTAAATTGGTTGGGTTACCTGCTGAGGTGACACTATTTTATTGTATTTTTATATAAATTATAAATTTATAAAAAAAATAAAGGACCCTAAAACACAACCGGTTCAAACTATGGCAAGTTTTATTTTTCTTGACCTTTTGTCGATTTTGATTTTTTTTTGCATACATAGGCGCTGGTTACAATCTAGAATTTTTTCGAATTTTATTTTCAGATTTAATCCTAAATACACAATTAGATTAAACTCATTTACACTATCTTGCTTTCTTTACTCACAAAATTTAATAAGTACATGAAACTATCGTTGTTTAAAATTTTTTTTAAAAAAATTCGTTTTTATTTTTTTTTAAAAGTTTTTTGGTTTTTAAAAAACTCCGAAAATAAACCATTTAAATAGAGGGCTGAAAAGTTTTTTCCATATTATATCAGATGAAAAAAACCAAATTACAATTTTAAATATTCTACAAGTGATATCGTTGAAAAAACCAACAATTTTGTGAAAAAAAAAAAAGTGAATTTTTTTGACATATGGTGATGTTAACTTAGATAGTAACAAAAAGAATTATGGAAGTCCGGCTGACCCACTACTCATTGCGCAAACCCGCATTGCGACCCCCGATTCCCGCTGTCCTGCACGGCGGGACAATTTTGTTCTACAGTATTGGGCTTCCATACCCCTTTTAAAATTTCCCTTTTTGCTTCCTCGATCACTGTATGTAGATTTGTGGAACCAAGTAAAATCAAACATCAGAGCAGATAATGTACACCTTTTTTTGCAGTGTTATAAACTTGATAAAAAAAAAGTAATTATTAACATACCAGTTCAGAGCTGGAAAAAATTTTCTACAGCACAATTTTAAAAATTAAAGGGCTTTTTTCATTTCTATCCAAGAAAATAAATTTATGTTATTAACTTCAATTTGGGGACCCTTTATAGTTAAAACAGAATTAGATTTAGAATTTTGATTAAAAATGAAATTATGTAAAAGATAATTTTAAAATTATAAATTTTTTAAAACTTTGCATATATTTAATTTCTTAAAAGAATTTAAGATTATACTTACCTAAATAAACAATAAATTTTAAAAACTTATATTATTAAAGTCCGGTCCCTAAAGGGCTTTAATACCCTTCGATCCGCAGTTTTATTGCTGTCGGCAGGTATAATCCATAAATGAAGGCAAAAAAGCTTAAAAGGGATTTTTTTAAAGAAAAAACTTTTACATGTCGGTTTGATAGTAAATTGAAACAAAATTCCTAATGTTTTTTAAATCAAAAAACCCAAAGAGTTTTTTTTATCTGTGGTTTTTAACAAATATCAAGTTTTAATATTCTCTATTTAACAACAGCATAAAAAATAATAATATACCATTGTATTTAATATTTTTTAGAATCGTATTTTATATTTATATCCTAAAGTTAATTATTTTATGGAGATGAGGCTTCTTCTTGGTGCTCCCGGTACAGAAGCTGGTCAAAAATATTTTTATTTTTGCATGTTTTTAAAAAAAAAAAAAAAAAACTCAGGATGCTTTTTGGGCCCAAAACTGGGAAACACACTTTTCTTTTGACGGAGAGTCTAAGATGAAAGACTTGTGTCTAATAATAAATCGAATCTCTAAGCTTGCAAATGAAAATGATATCAAAAGGTGTAGTAACGTTTAAAATTTAAAATGTTGATTTTACATTAGGTCCTAATTTTTTGCAAGTCAACAAACCGTGTATAAATATTTTTTTTACAAACGTGTTAAAAATTTAATTTTTAATACTATCTAGACGCCTTAAAAATGTTACTTTAAAGCACCAGTGGCTTAAAGTAACATTTAAAAGTGAAACTTCAAATTTTTAAAAGGGAACGTCAACGTTTATTTATTTATTTAAAATTTATATTAATTGTACAATTCAAACAACTTAAAAAAAAAATTTCTTTACAGTTCTAGCATTTTCCGTAGTTAAGGTGGATTGAACAGAAAAAAACCCATTCCCCACCAGCATCAACAACGGGTGTTAGAATTCATTAATAAATGACAACTTCAATAATTTTTATATACGATGCTATGTAAAATAATATCTTTCAATTACTAAATAATTTAATTTTTAACTGTATTATTGCGTTTGTAAAAAAAAAAATTGTATGATATTTGTGTTAAAAGTACGTTTTAAGGCACTCATGTGAGTTGTGGTTTAAAATTCTACTTCTTCTTCTACTTCTAACACGTATATCATAAATAACTATTAAAAATGTCTTATTGTTAAACATAAAAATAGAAATAAAAAAATCCCCATAATGTATAATGACTTGTTGCAGCATGTTATTATCATATTTTTCTAGATAAAAGTTAAAAAATTATTTACTCTACTACAGTAGAATCTCACTAATCCGGCATATCAATAAACCGATACGTCCAATAATCTGGCACCCTGCACCCCCTTGCTTCTTCCCACACCACAAACCTCAATTTAAGATTATTTTAAACTACATAATTTGTTAATTGTGAGATATGTGGTTTATTGTTATAAAAAAACGTGTAGAACATGAACACAAATACATTGTATTCCCTTTATAAAATGTTTTATTTTATTTACTATGAATTTTTCTATACAATCCAGTAATCCAAACATTCCAATACCCTTTGGTTTTTAATAGTGCCGGTGATTCTACTGTTGCAATTGGATTAAATATTATTTTTAAAAAATAGAATAAAATTAGTTAAATATATTACTTTTCATATGTTTGCTTATCAACAACAAACATTTTTTTAATTATCTGTTACACCACTTGTTTACATGCTGCCTTAAAAATACATTGAAAATCGCAAAACAAATTTTGCATTTATAACTTATCATTCCAGTATGGGATTTTAAATTTCCCCTGAGTAAATATCAACTACACAAAATTCCAATTTTCATTTTAATTTTCTAACCAGGAATGGTTAGAAAATATTTTCAAGTAATAAACTTTAACCTTCATTGGTGCAGTGTTGGTTGTTAGAGTATTACAAAATTTAGGTCAGCACTAATTTTAAAAAATATATTTTGTTTCTATTTTAATGTTAAAAGTTTTTGTGTATTATTTTTTGGTATTCCTCATGTTTCTCTAAAAGTAAGTAACTTAAAAAATGACTAACTTGGCTAACTTTAAAACAAATACAAAACATTAAAGTGTAAAGAATTTTCGACTTTTTAGCTCCTGGCCTCAAAATCTCTAACAGCTTGAATTAAACTTGCAACAGGTTTTAAGTATGGCAACTTGGTTTTAAAAAAGATTAAATTTGTAGGGAGTACCCAATAAGCTATTCTGTCAGCTCATTGGGAGTATCCCAAACGAATAATCATGCACGATAAATAACGATAAGAAGTTTACATAACCTCCCTTTACAGTCGCTACGAAACTTAAGGAGAACATACCTTGGTATGAAATTGTCGAAACATTAAAATAATACCTTGGAAATTATTGGGTTTCAAAATAGAACATTATTTTAATAAGTGGTTTAATAATTATAAGTATGCCAGTAGATATCTTAAATATGCTTTAGTACAAATTTCAAAGTAAAATGCAATTTTACTTTCCCACAAAACATCTCAAAGCAGAGCTACGCTCTAGATTTTTTTTATCTGGTTTATTTGGGCAAACTAGGTGCAAATGATTCCAGATTACGTTTGGGTTAACTTTTAGTACTACACTAGATGAAAAGCCTGTCTCCGCCAGGCGAGAGACAATATTAAGTAGCCTCTGTCTTCGTAAGACGCCTTCCGTACGGCTAACGGTAAAAAAACACTTTTTTGCTCCTATTTTTGTCCCGGGGCCGAAATTCAAAAAACGGGCTTCGTTAGGTTCTAGGACTACCGCTGTGCCAAATTTCATGATTTTAGCTCAAGCCATAACTTCAGAATCACGTGGACAGACAAATAAATATATATACCTACCTACATATAAATATATCCACATTAGCAAATTATATATATAGATAATGTAGATATTTACAGATATCCCTGTTGCAAAGTAGTTTTTTTAGTCTTTGCTATAAATATTGTTATTTTTATTAAAATATTATCTTCTGCATTACACTGCACTACAGCTGACGAGAAAGTATTTAAAATTAAGTAGCTTTACACCTTTAAAGTATTTTATTTATATTTTAACCAGTATAGATAATCCCCCAGAGGCCAGATCCTGTAAGCCAATTTTTTGATATTCCTTTTCTCTATCTTTTTAGAAACAGTGACAAGCCTATGAGTTACCTTTAGAGACAACAAGAACATGTGATCCTTATTTTGACTTTCCCTTTTCTTTTATTTTTACAGAATCCTAGTCCAGTTACCTTTTTGCCCCAGAGCCCTTGGTTACTAGCTACGCCACTAAAAAGGTGGTGTAAGATGCAATATTCTTATGTTCCGTTCAGGGTTCCGTTACAAGAACAACATTTACAAAACTATTAAAAAAATGGTTAAACATCTAAAAACCCGACATCAATGTATCTAGTATTTGGGCATTATACGAGTCTTTGCAAACTATCCTTAAGATAAAAAAAAACAAATAAATAAACGTAAGTCGCTTTGAAAAACCATATTTGAACATACAAATATAATAAGTTAGCAAAACATTTTAATATTTAGTTCAAAGTAGTATGATTAATTTTAGGATTTTATTAAAATTATTTTCATAGTACAAGTTCTTTATTATTGATTTATAGCCAAACGTCTGCAAAATGTATCAAATTTGGCTAAACATTATTTCAGGGCCCTTATTTTTAAACCTATATAAAGTAATGTCTCGTATAGCATTTTAAACTTTGCTTGAATTTTTTCTCATAAAAACACTACTCTTCTACCATGGAAAAAGGTCAAAGAATAGTCAATAAATTGGAAAATTTATTTTAAGCTAATAAGGCCAAGCGTCCAATGTTCTCCGGTTACTCTTATCTTTAAAATAGTGCCCCAAACCAAGTTTTGGCCTGTTTTCTCCTCTATCACAACTGCGTTATTGTTCTATATAAAGGTATGAAACTTCGTATGTAAATTTAACTAGAAATTTTAATTACACAGGTCAACATTTGATCTACGCGGGAACGCCGGAAGCGGTTCGGTGCTACTAGGGTTTTTGGGTTCGCTGATTACGATGAGAGGGTCGGTTAACCTCCACCACGTCACTTTCAAAATCATTGAATCCGAATCCGGCGTTTTTTTACTCTTTGGAACTATCTATATGCAAACATTTTTTTTAGATTTTTCCTAGGATTTTTCCGCCGACCTCGAAAATGTATGTACGAATTTATTAAATTCTTTGAATCGCACTTCACATTTTTATCCAAAAATACTTCTTAAAATGAACTTGGATGACCTCTAGGATAGATGTTAGTAAACTCCGGATTCGGATTTAGCGACCTTAAAAACATGCGCATGAATTTTTCCAGATTTTTCCGAACATTTTTTTTCTTCACTTGACCTTTAAATGACCTTGAACCTGACGTGATGGAGGTAAACCAACTCTCTCATAGTAATCAACGACAGCAAAAATTGCTTTCGGCGTTCTTGCCTACATTAAATGTTGACCTGTGTTATCTGTGTTACCTGACTCCCTGTATGAGGCTGCAACTTCTAGAGGGATCAGTCCGGTCATATGTGACTGGATCAGGACCATGTTAGAAAACAGAAACATAACCACCCATATGCAGGGGGAGATGATCAGATTTAGGGCCGCCAGGAAGTGTCCGCTGCTGTGGTCGCTCGTGGTGGATGACCTGCTGGCCATACTCTCTCTCTCTGGGAGATCGATCTGCAGGCATATGCAGATGATCTAGTCATCCTTATTAAAGGAAACTCTGAAGAGATGATTTCGAACATCCTTCAAGAAGTACTAAACACCACACAAAGCTGGTGTCAAAGGGAAAATGACAATAACTCCTCAAAAATGGTTATTGTCCCCTTCAGAAAGAGAAACCTGGTTAAGAACCACCAACTCTGCAAGGTGAAACAATACCATTTGCGAAAGAAGCTAAATATCTGGGGTTGATCCTAGATAGCACTTTAGCTGGAATTCGCATCTAGAAAAAGTCATCCGTAAGGCGATCCTATCTTTCTGGAAATGCCGCAGAATCTGTGACATCTGTATACGTGACAGTCATAAGACCAATGATCACGTATGATTCTGTGGCATAGTGGCGCAAGGGGCAGCAGCGGCTGACCCAAGCAAAGCTATCTAGCCTACAGAGACAGGGCCCGCCTAATGATCACCGGCGCCGGGTCCCATACCAACGGCGGCCATGGAAGCCCTTCTAAGACTGCCTCCTCTGCATATCTACTTGGAGAGAGAGGCAAGGTGGGCAATATTACAGATCCCCCCAAGCGGTCAGTAACAAACCGCAGGCGTGTCATATGGAGAACCCCGTCTTCTCAGGAATGTCCTGACCTGTGACAGACTGGGGAAACCCTCAGACATAGCCTACAGCAACCAATTACAACCGGCCCTCAGTGTAGTCTACCGACAAAGGGAGGACTTTGGGGTCGAAAAAAGACAGACCGTCGGGCTGAATCTGTTTAACCGGGAAAACCAAGGAAGTGTTGAAACATGCACATCAGGAAAAAAGGGCCGAACTTTCTACTTTGTCTGCTATTTCTTAGAGTTTCCTGACTGTGGAACCTGCTGCATACAGAGCTGTTTTCTTCCTCCAACTTTTTGATTCATATTTTTAAAAATTTGCCCCCACTTCTCTTAGACATTCATGATACATTTGTACTCTACGAAGAATAAAGCCTTTGTGTCTTCCATAATTAAAAAAACTTAGAAGGCCGGCTATACTATAAATTTCCTAAGATAAATTCCGAGACAAGTTCACTAATACTTTTACAATAAAAAAGAAGGAAAAGAACGGATTTATGTAGGTAATACTACAGACTTAGGACAGAGGCCGTGGGCAGAGTTTTCCTTTAGCCTGGGCACTCTCGCAACAATATTTCAAGCGGAGGTATTTGCTATTGAGATGTGTGCTAGATCGCTGGTTGATCGGCACTGCACACGTAAGACAATTAAAATATTCTCCGATAATCAAGCAGCTCTTAAGGCTCTTGAATCCAGCCGATGCAATTCGAAAACCGTCTGGAATTGCAAGGATGCGCTGACCAAACTGGGTCAAAACAATAAGGTTACACTACTGTGGATACCTGGACACACCGGCCTAGAGGATAATGAACCCGCAGACCTCCTTGCTAAAAGGAGGGCGAAGACAAAATTCACAGGGCCGGAACCGGTCATCGGTATATCTTATGGAACGGCCAAGCAGTTCATATCAGCTTGGACACAAAGAGAAAATCTTCGGTACTGGCATGGACTTCCTGGTCTCAGACACTCGAAGGCCTTCATAAGCCCAACGAACCAACAATGTCAAACTACTGGAGCAATCAAGGGTACACCTTAAAACTCTAGTGGAACTGTACACGGGACACTGCAGATTAAAATACCACATGCACAAGATCGGCTTAGCGGAAGACGCCGAATGCCGCATGTGCA
The DNA here is from genome assembly GCA_019359885.1 of Listronotus oregonensis. NCBI lineage: Eukaryota > Metazoa > Arthropoda > Insecta > Coleoptera > Curculionidae > Listronotus > Listronotus oregonensis. Next base: position 52,892 of record JAHBCN010000998.1, read on the forward strand.
TGAAGGAGGATAAATCGGCAGAACACATACTGTGTTCGTGTCCAGCAATGGCACGACTAGGATTCGCAATCCTCGGCAATGACACCTTGTTGCCGGGGGAGGTGAATGATCTCTCTCCCAACAGGATCATCAGATTTATTAGGAGTCTGGACCTGGTGGAAGAAATATAAAAAGGTGTAAGCCACAATAGACCGATAGGTCGCGGTGAAAGGGTGTTATACCCACTCACTTTAAACCTACCTACCTATCTGTGAAACAATGTCAAGTGGTTTCTGAGATATTCGAATTTTAAAATCGCCCATTTTACTACTGACTGACTCATTGACTCATCAGAACTATGGAGACTGTCCGAGGGAATAGAAACTTGAATGTAAGTTGGTTTTGGGACACAAGTAAAGGAAAAATTTTGAAGAAATTACTGACTAAACAGAAGCTGTAATATTGCATATTTAGGGGTATTTAGAAGTTTTCAAGCTTGGTTGTCTTAAAATTTAAATTCCTGGAGGGATTTCATTTAATAAACAAAGAAAATTGCTACATTTTACCCATTAGACTCCAAACCAGTCGCGTTAATATCCCTGTAAAATAAGCAATTTTCGTACTTTATATTTGGTCTAAAGGTTAGATTTTACCTACAGGCCTACGGTGTAAGGTATATTGAGGAAAATGGCATAAGACGCCCCCACCATTTTTTCAATTTATTGAAATACAAGATAAGGGATTTCACTTTAAAAATTTATTTAAAATAAGGGCCAAGCTCCTATCCAAAAATTTCAGCCTCTTAACGTACTGAGATCTAAAATTAGATCAAGTCCACAGTTTTATTCCACTATTTACCATAAGTGTATACTTACACATACCATTCCATTGTAAAAGTGTCTGCCAACTTTAACATAAATCAAAATTTTTTTGGAAAACACTATGGGCAAAAATCTTTAATAAAATAGTTATGATTGGTGACATTTTAAACTTTAATAAATAGTTTATTGCTGACAAAAACAGAATTAAGAATTTAATTTCATTTCAAAAGATTAACTTAGTGTGTCTTTATTTGATTATGTTACAGTGTCAATTATAATATGTTTTTACCTATAAAATAGATAAGGGACATTACCTATTTAAATGGTCATGATGTATCTTATTTTTTGTTTTTGTATGTTAAGCCACCACTACCGGTCTTCAATCATTCTCTTTAACCAGTAAAGCATCCTTTCCAATCTTGATACTGTTTAAAAAAAAGATTTATCTATGTTTGTAAGGCCTTATTAAAAAAAAATTACCTCTTTAATGACTTTAAAGACATATACCACAGATAATACGTAGAATTACTATTGTGTGTATTATTTAAACACTAATAGAATATTTAGAATATGTTCAAATTGCCAGCTATAAAAACACATTGCTTTCTTATCACTTTTTCTTTAAAACATACTTATCAGAATAGTTTGAATTAAATACGTATACGTAAATTGGAAGTAGAATTAATTTACCACAAAAACACCTTGTAAAACAAGTTTGTTTGTATATTTCTACGCTTACGTCACGTTGGTAAATCATTAACAACATTGTTTGTGATGTTCCTCTAGCATATTCCAATTTAATAAACCAACGTATAAATATTGACTCTCATGTCTGTGTGTATATATGTAAATTTATTTATAAATTTATTGTTAAATTTTATAGTACAGAAAATGAAGCATTTTGGCTCGGAATTTTTTCGTCCTGCATGGATTTACCTGAAATTTTCACAGAAGGTAGGGAATAGCCCAAGGATTAAAGTTTATGTCATGCTGTAGGGGTGCTTTTATCAGGGAGGTGGTTGCCACCCCATATTGGGGATGCCAATTTTTTATTACATTATAACGACAAAAAACGATGAAGAAAGTAATTTTAAGTAAAAAATGTATTATACATTTTTTTTGTAAAACTATATATTTATATTTTTTTAGTTATTCGCAATTAAAAGTAAAAGTTTTTCGACGACAAAATCGACGTTATTAATGGGTTTTTCGCAAATGACTCTAAAAATATGCAATGTATCAAAAGAATGTAAAGAATTAAATTGTAGCTAATAAAAAACTAAAAAAACTTTTATTTTTTTAATTTCTTTACTACCAATACGGACCGAGCTACGGCTTGTTAATGGTTAGCTTAGCGTCAAATGCTAAATTTGAAAGATTCAGAGTCAAATAGCGGGAAAACTTTGCATTTTTCAAGGAAAACATATAAGGTATTTTTTAAAGTATATAAATAAACCTTTCTTTTAAAAGTAAAAAAAAGTTTCTTGCGTGCAAATTGAGCGACTTATGATAAAAATAAGTTAGGTCCAACTTTTTTCTACGAAAAGATCTTTAAAAACAACCCCCTAGTTTCCCTCCTAATTTAAATTGATCTTTAGTGAATTTATTTGACCACCCACAATTTCTATATTTTCCATGTCAATTTAAAGATGTGAAGGAAATTTATAAATAATTTTTGCTTTTATCTTAAAATATAGGACTTTATAAAGCAAACATCGAAAAATATATTTACCTAGAAAAATATTGGAGCATTTAGCGACACCTACGCTCTCAACATGCCAAATTCATAATTTTATGTAATTTATAAATAACCAGTTGCAATTGCTAGGTAAATAATGGTTAAATATAGTCGTTGTACTAGCCTACAAAAGTCAAGGGTCTTTTGCCCTGACCTAAACCTTAAACATGTAATTTCCACGGGGTATTTTTTTATTAAAAAATACTTGTAAATCATAAAAACTACATAATTTATAGAATCTTTTACGATTTAAAAAAAATTGGTTCTTATAACGTAACCTACAAAAAAAAATAAACATTATCGATTTTCCTAAAGAACAAAAATACTATAAATAAGTACTCGATTTAGTTAAAAATCATAATATTTGAATTTTAATAGTTATTTTTACAAAATATTTCATCGAGAAATTGTGGTAAAATATAAAAAATGCAGTTTTTTTTCTTAGTAAAGTGCTCATGAATAAAACAGTGCTTTTTGAAAGCCTAGGTTAAATTTTTTACCATAACAAATGGTTAAGTTTTAGAATTTTTATTTAAAAGAATTGCACTTTATATTTACTTTTACCTAAAAAAATCAACACATAACTTTTATAATTTTATAAACTATGATTTACTTTTTTGAAGAATCTATATTATTAACTAAAATTTATGAATTACCACCGGTACCAGCTATTTTAGTATATATATATATATATTATATATTATATATATTGATAATAGCTTAACTTTATTTTGCACTATTTTAACACATATTGTAAACAAAATAATAATAATAATATGTAATACAAAAATACATTATATCCATGTTTTACTATTTTTTTTAATGTATAAAAGAAATAAATTTTAATTATCATTTTATTGTCTTAAACGTTATTGAATTAAATATAACTATATTATATTATATATTATTTATTAAAAACAACAATAATATAAATAATAAAATATTGGTTTTAAACAAAATTAAATCATAATTAATTAAATTATGAGGCGTGATTCGGATAAAAGTATATATAAAATGCAATTTATTATCAGAGTTCCCTTAATTTTACTATTTTTTACAATAAATAATATTAACTTAGGCTTTCATAAATGTAGTCTATAAGTCACCTCGTTAAAAACTTATGAATATTTATTTTACTTAAATAAGATTTTTTTGTTGGAAATAATTATATGGAGTAGGCAATAATGGATTTTCTTTTTATTTTAAAATCAAATTTTTTAAGAATTTTTTTTGTAGACTACTCCATAATTTTATCGCAAATTATCTTAAATTATCTTACAGAATTTTATAACCTACAAATATTTAAAAAAAAATACCCAGTGGAATGTTCGGGGTGTAGGTCAGTGCAAAAGATCCTTGATTTTTGTAGACCAGTTACCAATGGATAAATAAACCTTGTCAAAATTTGTATCCTTGTTAAGACACCCACAGTACGTTAGTACTTAGGCATCAGCCTTCGTGGACTGTCCCAAGATAAAAAAAAAAGGAAATTATTCGTATTATTTCATCATTAAAAATGGGTCCCCAGAGCATAGAATCTCTGTAACTTTATTTTTATTCAGTTTAGGAAAAAACATAAAAAAATGATTTTGTAGAGAATTAAATTTTCTATAAGATAGTTAGAACCGAAATTTAAAAAAAATGTTCATATACTTATTTTGAAAATAAGAAGAAAAAATTTCCCAATTAGTTTAAATGGAAAATGCGCTAGTTCAATTTTTCAGATATTGGGTTCAATTTTCGAGAGATTTTTTTTATATCGAAGAAACTTTAGAGATACATTTAATCAAAAAAAAAAAAAAATGTTTTTTGACACAGTCTAATATATATGTATCCGGCACAAACTCCGAAACTACTAAACAGATTTTGATTAAATTTGGTAACTATTTAAAATTTGGTTCAACTTAAAAAATAGGGTGGTTTTTATCACAATTATTGACCCGAATATAGGTAGATGGTTAAAGGAGTAGATTGGTAGATGGGTTGATAGGTAAATATAGTTAAGACGGGACAACGTCTTAACTATATTTACCAGCACCTTTATTAGTGATGTTCCTGTGCATCTGGCAGAAATTGTTTATATTTAGAAAAAATTGCAACAATTGGTAAATTTAGCGCAAAAACTAATAAAAGAATATTTATACCAGCAATAACCATGCATTGAAAAAAAACAATAATTTTAGTAATTGTTCAAAATGTTTAAAATAATCTTCGTGCGTGTAGTTTAAATGACCCGGCATAATTGATATTTAATAACAACTAATTGTCAAATCTAAATAGATTCGTCTTTTTTGGCCGCTTCCGCCGTCAAAATAAAGAGCCGTATAGCACTTTACAATACAAAATTTAAATTGTCAATTATTTCAAAACCATTTCGGAATAGATCACTTAATACAAAGTTACCTTATTTTTTAATGCTAAACGATAAAAAAAATAGGTGGTTTCCATTTGAAAATTGACTTTTTATTCTTTTACAGTTAATTATGTACTTAATTTTTTGTCACCCGTATTATTTACACCCAAAATATCCACTTAATATACAAATTTACTCTTTTCAAGGAATTCCTCAATTAAAAATGAGTATGCCGTATGGAAAATTTTCTCCTTATTTGGGGTCTGCAAACGTCATTTTTGACATAAAATTTAAGATATGTCGAAAACGGTTAGACTTAGGTATAGCATATTATACACGAAATATATCCAGAATGTTCCGAGAAATTCAAAAATGCAATAATATATAGGGTGTTCCATTATAAACAAGGAAGTTAGCATCGACTTCCGGCACAACCGGAAGTGCCACCATCTTGAAAATATTTTAGACAAGTTGCTCTCATCGATATTAGTAAACTACCACTAAACCTCATCTTATGTCATAATTATTTTTAATGTCAAACTTATGATGGCAAATAAAGAATGAAGATTTGGTTATAGCTCGTAACCAGAAGTGGAAATGGTCATAGGACATAGTAAAGCCCCGTACAGACCTGGATACAATCGGTTGAAACATTGTCGGCCGACTGTATTTTTAAGACAAGTGCCCTCTCTGTGGAATGTCTCATGTAAAGAGTACCGAGACCGCAATAAGACAATGGACGAAACAACACGTTTAGCAGAAGAATTTTCTACAACTCCAGAAGAACTAACAAAAAAATTAAATCCCTAAAAACACAATTTCGTCTTTTTTCCTTTTTTCATAATTATTAAATATTTTATTTTTTTAACAAAAAAATTGCAACTAGATGTGGACAAGACACATTTGTGTTTATTTAATCGGCCGATGTAATCGGCCGACTTTAAGAAAAAAAGATATAGTCGGTCGACAATGTTTCCACCGATTGTATCCAGGTCCGTTCGGGGCTTAAGTCGTGTGGAGTTGTTCTTATTTGCTGTATAATCTTTTGAATACAACTCGATGTTTTGTAATTACTTTATTACTTTTCCCTGGCAATTAACGCGTTAATCAGGCAACACAACTCCTCTTACGGAATCGTCGTGTTTCCTAAGTAACGCGGTTGGTGCCAGGTAAAAGTATTATACGGTAATCACTAACATCTTGTTGTATTACATTCGATAATTTTATGTCCATTATTTTTGTAATGGTTCTATAAAAATAAAAATACCTTGTATTTTTGTCATTTCCATATTACAGTTATGTAGGTCATAACAGATAAATGATCGCTTTAATGGATAAAGTAGAAAAATTACACTACTATCCAAATATAAAACAAATCGATCACTCCTTAATAGCTTTTGTTATGTTCCTGGGAGCACGCAATAATTTATGTCAATAAATTTATTGTTTGTTTACAGAATGTAATTTAGGAAAACTGTTATCTAATCTACTATAGAGAATGTAAGAAGAGACAACAACAAAACTATAAAACATAGGTTTAATGTGACAAAGAGTCAATACCAGGGCCGATTTATTCACAAGAAATGAGGGCGGCAGTCAAGTCGGAGCTGAAGAAATGAAAATATATATATATATATATATATATATATATATATATATATATATATATATATATATATATATATATATATATATATATATATATATATATATATATATATATATATATATATATATATATATATATATATATATATATATATATATTTATTTTAATAAAGCTATATTATTTCTTGGCGTGTCATAATAGCATTATTTTAAGCGTCATTTCTAGTGTCGAAGTAATAGATTTTTCGGGCTTACTACATTAATGGTTCCATTATATTCCTAGGACCATAATGGATTCGTTATAGTCCTAAGACCGTATTGAAAAGAACTTAAAACACGAAAATTCATGCAGTTTTTATTGAAACCAGTAACCTAACACAGTTCCACAAAAGAAAGCTGAAGGTATGAAAGACTTGACCATGGTATCCTTATGTTTTTGGGGTCGCTGAATCCGAATCCTGGGTCAGTTTGAACTTACATATATGGTCAGGGTCAAGGGCATTTCAAGGTCAAATCTGCAAAATTAATCGCAACCAAATTTAAACAGTGTATACTTATATTTTTGAGGTCGCTGAATACGAATCCGTATTCATTGTCAACAAGTTCTTCCAATTTTTAACTCTAAAAACTTCTTTTTGCACAATAGAATCTAACACTGTCAAAATTTATTTAAATAATTGCTAATAACAATTTAAGTTTCATGGCAACCAAAAACAACCTATCTAAATCCGGGCGTAAATGCTCAGACTCAAGGCAAAGTAGACCGAATTAAAATAGGCAGTAGGGACACTCTCGTCGGTGCCTTTCCCCTCTGTGCATCAAAGACGTGCCGCGATTTATGAGCGCTCGTGACGGACGTGGGCAAATACGGGGGTCGCGCGCACTCGTAAGCTTATCTATTTTATTTGGATGATTCTACCGGGGTTAACGAAATAGTAAATACATAAATTGGTATAATGTAGATTTGTTTACTTACCTTGTTTTAAATTATGGTGTTCACAAAATTATGTTGTTTATTAAATTAAATATTAAATTAAAAGATATAATTTTATAGTAATAATTTAAATGAAAATATAACATACTGACATCATATAATAACTATATTATTATAATAATACTAAAATACAATATTAACTAATCAAAACTAACTAAAATTAACCAAATGCCGTTCACCGTCAAATTGCGACAAATAAAACATGAGGTAGTTTAAAGAAAAATATAACACACTTATAATCATATAATAAAATGTCCGATTTATTTATTTAATTTTTAATTATTTATTTAAAGCATGTAATCTAGCAGAATAAGGACATTTTAAACAACTTATAATATACTTATACTTCTATAACTGTTTCATTAATGTTTTTTTAATAAATAATTCCTTAAAAACTTGGAGACGTAAATCATTAAATAATTAAAATCTGTTATCTATTTAACTTTGCCGGCAAAGAAATAATTTTAAAGTTAAATCTTAAAATAACTCCAATTTTGTATGAATTAAAGTGATATACTTAAATAAGTTAATAAATACTGTTCATAAGGCACAATTTATCAGCTTTCTAATTAGCTATCTCTATACTAAAGTCGTTAGAATGAAAAATGGCTTTAATAAAAATATTTCATGGGGTATATTAAGTGACACTTTTTAATTTTAAACGATAAATCTGTTTTTATAGCTAGTTTTAAAATATAATACATATTGCAGAGGATTTTTCCCTTGATAATAAAATAAATGGAAGTATATATATATAAAATCAACTGTTTACGAGAAATAAAATATTATGGTTGGTAATTTTTTTACATTATACAGGGTGTTTTCTAATTGAACCTCAATATTTAAGGAGGTAATTTTGGAGTCCATTTTAGGAATGAAACTTAATATGAACGTCTTAACTTTTGAGATACAGAGTGGTAAATTTTTCAAAAATAAATCATTTATTATTAACATCTGTAATACCACTTTAGATATTTTAATGAAATTAGGCATAAATATATCACAGATTACGAGGCATTTTTAGGTGCCCCATTTTTTTTTATTTCCACCAGTGGCGTTCGTACGGAAATTAACCTTCCTATTTTGGCAGACATTAATAGTACACCACTGATTTCTTTTAAAATTAAAATTATTTTTAAAATATCCAATCATTTCTAAGCTACGTTAAGCACTTGATTATTATTTTATTTGATGCACGATTTTCGCTTAAAAAAATAAAAACTGTTTCTCTGCATAATCCTAACAATATCGTTAAAGAATAACACCATGCAGAGAAATATCTAGATTTAATTTTTCTAGGTGAAAATCGTGCGTCGAACTAAAAAAAATATGGACAGATTTGGTCTCTTCATTTTTTTTAGTCTGACCTATAATTTTCACCTAGAAAATTAAATCTAGATAATTTTCTGCAAGGTGATATTGTTTACCTATATTGTTATGATCATGCAGAGAAACGGTTTTTATTTTTGGGCGAAAACCGTGCATCAAATAAATTCAAAGAATTAACTTTGCTTAGAAATGATTATGGTTCAAAAACATTTTTAATTTTAAGAAAAATCAGTGTCGTACCATTAATGTCTGCCAAAATAGGAAGGTCAAATTCCGTACGAACGCCACTGGTGGCAATAAAAAAAATGTGGTACACTAAAAAATACCTCTTGAAACATGATATATGGATGCTAAATTTAAATAAATTAATAAAATAAAAAGTGGTATTACAGATATTAATAATAAATTATTTATTTTTAAAAATTTTAACACACTGTATCTTAAAAGTTAAGACGTTTAGGACATACGTTCATATGAAGTTTCCTTCTTAAGTTGGACCAAAAAATTGCCTTCTTAAATATTGACGTTTCATTAGAAAACACTCTGTATAATGTAAAAAAAATTACCAACCATATTATTTTATTTCTCGTAAACAGTTGATTTTATCAATCAATCAAGAACACCTTTTTTTAGTTTAAGGTTAGGGCTATCCAAACATAATATTGTCAAGGCTTTATCAAACAGGGTGTTAAGAAAATTGCTATTATTGTGTCAGAGCTAGTCCGTCCTTGGCAAAATAAATAAGCCAAATATGATTTAATGGGTTCATTTTAAGAAAACTTATCTAGTAACTATTATATTAAAAACATATTAATGTACGCCTGGTATTTTAAAAGTTATTAAAAAAAACGATTTTCACTTGTCATAATATAATATTGTTAAGGTTTTCTATGAGATTTCGAGAGATTGCCCACATATTCTGGGACACCCTGTATATAAAAAGTGGATGTGGCAATATGACAGTATAGATGCATATAGATGTAATTTTGTTAAAAATATAAAATGTTAGGTATTTTGAGTCTAGGACTTACCAAAAGGTGGGCAACAGAAGTCGAAAGGCAAATATATGGGGTTACAACTGTTTTCATGACTTTTAAATGTAAAGCTTTCATATTATTAGCAACTTTTAGGTTTTTTAAAAAATTTAAAATTTTAAAACCGATTAATTTTTTTGCGTTGCTCCCAAAAAAGAAGTTATTAAATTATATTTTTTTTTACATTTCCGTTTACCATTTACAAAACGTTTAAGTTGGTCAACTTTAAACTTTTTCCATTTGAAGTTCGTCGAATAGCTTATCACATCTTAGGGTTACAGCTGCTTGTAATATTGTTTTTTATAACCCTTATCTTTTTATTTACGATAATATGTTTTTATTTTAATACAACGGAGAAACACATAAAATACAAAATTTAATGACAATAAAAATTGTGAACTAGACTTTAATCTTGGTAAATGCTGTAAAATTGTTTTTTTGAACGCAATCTTATTAATTTAGATAATATGTTTTTAATTGTAAATACAACGGAAAAACAATTAAAAAATTTACAAAATTTATTTTGACAATAAAAAAATTGGGTTTTAAACTTTGTAATTGTTTTTAATAACAATACCATTTTAATTTAAAGAAAGTTGTTAAAAAAAATCAGTCACGTTTTTAAATTGAAAAGAAAATTTCCTAAACAATTAAGAAAAACATAATTAATATTTTTATATTAGCCGCCCCCTTAAAAACCAAGTCTAATAACAAAGTTAGAATCGGTCTATTATTTTAAATTAAACAAATTGTTTAATAAATGCTTTTGCTCCTTTGAACTTATTTAACTGCTCTTGGCCTATTTTTGACTGTTACGAAATCTCTTTAATAATTTATTTTAAAATAATGTGTAAATTATTTTAATAAAGTGAATTAAAGGTACAACATACTTGTTAACTAAGGCTCCTCTATCAGATCTGACCAAACGAATACTAAGGTTTAAAACGCGCCATCTATTTTTACCTTTGCGAAAATCCTTGCCTTTAATTTTGACAGTGGTATAACTAGCACTGACCAATCAAATGCATTTTTGTTCTTCTGTTTTTGCTTTCGTCATTCTCAAATGAAAATGTCCAAATTACAGAAACTAAAACTGCTGGAGGCGAAATCTTTAAACATCAAAAACTATTTTCTTCCTACTACTATGTAAGTAGGAAGCAAGTAGGAAAGCAAATAATTACCCCAACAAAGTTAAATCAGCACAAAGCACACCAACAAGTCTTAAAGTTATTATTACATACTGAATAAAAAAAATCGATGATCTTTTATTTATGATTATTATTAACGTACTGAAATAATTAATTATTAGCCTAGCATATTTTTTATTTATAGACAATTATAGTATAGACAACTGAAAATACGGTAACTATTTTTCACTTAAATGACATAAATTATACACCATTTTAAAGGTAAGGAAATAATCTATGCCTCTGCTGTAGCGCATTTTTGAAATATGAGTCGAGTTAAGGGAAAATAGTATCTAAACATAACCGATTTTAGGGTGACTTTCACTCAAGGAAATATTAAAAACTAAATCCAAATTTAAAAAACTATTACAGCAGAAGCCTAGATTTAAGTGTTGGCTTTCATATAGTTTTTGAAAATTATCGATTACTTATACCGTTTTTGAGTAAAACATTATGCCTAGAACCCCAAATTGAATCCAATTTTCGCGGCGCGAATGGACTCTTAATAATTACTTACATAAACAAAATCCTTTAAAAAAAAATCGGCATTAAAGTTAACTTCATTATTTAATGAAATTTATCATTTATATTTAACTATAATCGTCCAACTATTCAAGCCCCTGTAGCGGTTTATAATTTGTCACTCATTTAAAATACTGAGTGGGAATCTGTCAATATAGGGGGCAATGGTGTGTAATTGAAAATATCAATCAGTCAAAATATAAATGATTGATTCATTTAGAAGCGTTAATCATTAGGAGTAACTGAAACCGGAAAATACTCTTACCTAATACAAGCTAAAAATAATGAATATTATGAATTAAACCAGAAATATTTGCAGAAGAGGGGAATAAGGCTTTTTGGATTTTGTTATTTATTTTTACAATGTATTATTAATTGCTAAAAATCAAATTTTAAATCAAAATATTTTTAAAAATATATGTATAGTCTGTCTCAAACTATACCGTGTTAGCTCTTGCCTTCATTTATGGATTATACCTGGCGACAGCAATAAAACTGCGGATCGGTAGGTATTTAAGGACAGAACATTAAGGACGGACTTTAACAATATAAAGATTTATAATTTATCGTTTATTTAGGTAAGTATAATCCTAAAATTACATTAAGAAATTAAATATATGCAAAGTTTTAATAAATTTATAACTGCATTATCTATACATAATTACATTTTTAATCTAAATATCTAAATCTAATTATGTTTCACTATCAGAGTCATCATTGAGATTAATTACAAAAGGATTTATGTTGTTTTGGATAGAAATTTAAGAGTCCTCAATTTTTATAATGTGCTGTGGTGAATTTTTCCAGCTCTCAACTGGTATGTTAGTAATTACATTTTTTATCAAATTTATAAGACTGGGACTTAAAGTAGGTGTAACATTTTCTGCTCTGATCTTTGATTTTACTTGGTTCCACAAATGCTCTATGGGGTTAAACATACAGTGATACGAAAGAAGCCGTAAGACATGAATTTAGGACTTCCAAAAGATGCGTTTTTTGTAACTGAATTCAAAATAAATATCATTTTCTTACAAATATTCCTGGATTTCAGTTTTTGAACTTGATGAAGCTGGTGCTTTGTGTAGCAGATGGCTGTGGTAGCTTGCGTTATCCATGACAATAACACAGTTGTTTGGAATATTTATTAAAAGATAATTTTGAAACCAGTTTTCAAAAAGTTCTGCACTTGTATCCTTATGATAATCCAAGCTAGAATCCTTAATATTCTTTGCAGACAAAATAGACATGCCGAAATGCATATGACTCTTTTCGAATGCCACGAACCGGATGTTTTATTAATAAGCAACAACTACTATGCCTATTTTTTTGCTTTTTTAGTGTTGATTTAACTTAAAATATCAAGTGAGGGGTATCGAATTATTCACAAAAAAATGCTCTTTTCGAATATGCCAACGAGCCACCATCGTTTCATTTGAAAAAATTGAGTTATGTCCAGAAATAAAATGTTTGAATCTTTTTACCTTTCTGGAAGACATAAAATACGTCAGATAATTAAAACTATTTTTTCACGCCTCGTTAACTGAAAATTGGTTGATTTAACGACGTCATGGCACTCTAGATTGAATTTTTAAAAATTAAATAATTTAAAAAAAAATGTCAAAGTTGACATATGGGGTGTCATTGTATTTAGGATATCATTTTCTATCGAATGGGTAAAAAAATACAAGGTGTTCTATATAAGATTCAAAAGTTGAGGTCATTTCCGGTGAAACCGAAAATCGTCAGAAACAATTGAACGCGTCATTTAATGCATTTTTAGGTCATATATCGACATGCCAAATTTTCCATCTTAAAAAATAAAAAAGTTATAGGGGGGAACCACCTTTGGGAAACACCGGTTTTTATATATATATATATATATATATATATATATATATATATATATATATATATATATATATATATATATATAATTCTGGAGCAATTTTAGGTCCTGAAAAAGTATTCATCATTTGGAGGGTCTATGTATGTATTTAGACGTGTCGTAGGCTTTAAGTCTTAGGAGGGCGCTTTAAAGTAACCTTACAAGGGCCCACCGGGAAACCATATATAGAGGCAAAAATAATGCGCTTTTTACATCGAAAAATTTTCAGTTTTGGTTTTTCAAAAAGGTGTTTCGTGATAACAGTCTCTGCATGGTTTTAAACATGGTTTAAAGTTACCGGCAGCATGATATAGCAAGTAACCTGGGTTACCAGGGTTAAATGGTAACATTTAGCAGGTGGCCAAGGCGGTACCACCCCACTTGTCCTTTAAGGCCCTTCTGAAGTCTTATCGGACGTTTTAAGTTCTGGGTGGGTAAGTCAGTATTCCTTCTTCCTCTTCTTTCTTTTTTTTCATAAAATTTGGAAATAATAATGATGGCACACCCAAAAGTAAAGTATTCCGGAGGTAAAACACCCCTCCAGGCGAATCTTCAGGTGAGAGATGCATTTGGGGGCCACCAATGAAAAGTTTTATATCATTTACAAATATATATAGGCTTAACTTCTACATAAACTCTGCTGTTTACCATTATCTTCAAATGTTTCTTATCAAAGTTTTAGTGTTGCAAGTGCTACACTTTATAAAAGTAAAAATTATTTATAAATGAATATTTGATTTTGAATAAAGGTGTGTGTCAAAGAATAAAATAGCAAATATCTTGTTATTGGGCAGTTTTACCTTGTACTTTTTATGTAGAAATATTTTTTTACATATAATATGCCCATAATTAGTCTTAAGAAAAAAATACATAATTTATTATACAGCGTGTCCCAAAAGTAATGGTACACAAAGCAACAGCAGATTACCAAGGTCGAAATAATGCAATTTACGCAAACTTGCCTTATCTTTATCTTAAAGTTGATAATAACTAAGATACAGGGTGTCAAATTTTTAATTTCGTTTTCGTTTTTTCGTAATAATTTCTTAAATAAATTACATAGCGGTAGAATATTGGGGATTTGGGGATATTTCTGAGGCAAAAAATTCAAATTCGTCCATGCTTTTGATGTTGCTAGTAAAGGGCGCCAGCTACGGCCTACTCTACTCGTTTTAGATGGGATAACTTTTTTTAAGCTTAGTATATTGACCCGTTTATTAAAAATAAGTTACTATAAATCCCTCTGCGTTAAATATGTATACCTAATTAAATCTGTAGAAGCAACTGTTTTCGACATAAAAGCACTTTAAAGGACCCCGCTTTGTTTCTTTGGAAAATGGGTTTCGGCGAATTGTTTTTAAATTTTAAAAAGTAATAATTTTTAACACGCTGATCAAAAGTCTCTTAGGGCACAAAACCCTAAAACTTCTCCAACTCCCCAAAAATTAGCCTTAAAGGTCACTGGGGATTTGGGGACTTTTGAGGGTGATTTTGGGGGGTTTAGAGGGGTTTTCGGGTTTTGTGCCCATGAAGACTTTTGATCATCGTGTTGCAAACTCCTTTTATCTTTTCAACCCCATGGTAGCACATGTGCTTACGTTCGCAACGAGCTAGCTTGTGCTAGAATTTCTAACCTTAAATCAGGTAGGCCTGATATTTTTTGGCTTATTCTTTCCTTGAGATCTTCTACTAAATTTATCTACTAATATACCGCTCTTCATCAGAAAATTACCACACCGACTTTTTTGACTTCCTTTCATTAAAGATTGATACCATTATTTCCCAGTTTCCATTGACCAAAGTAAAGGTCTTCGGGGATTAGTGTGGAATTCGAATTAATCTTTCCAGTAACTTTAATATCTACATACCTCTCAAATTTAGAATAGAACTAAAAAACTGATCATTATTGATATTAGTATAAAGTACTTACAAATTTGGTTAGAATTTACCTTAAATAACTTCGTGTCACAATAAAATCTTACTCTTAAAAAATGTTTTTACCAATATTTTTTTATTCTGTAAATTATTATTTTTTCCAGCAATTTTTTCTGTCATTCCTAATTGAACGTAATCAAAAATATAAAATATTTATAAATTATAATTATTTCTCCAAACGAAATACATCAAAAAGTGACAAGATGGTAAACTAACTAATTTTAAAAAAACTTATTTTCACTTTAACAGACGAGTTTTTCTTGATAAGGGATAAAAGCGTAGAAAGCCGGCAAATTTAAATATTTCTTGATATATAATAAAAATAAATTATTATATCTGTTACATACTTAAATTTAATTTCTTTATATTCAGGGAATTTTATTTTTATACTTAAAAAAAAATAGCATTTTAATTTTAATATGATTGCTTTTTACAAATAAGATTACTTTTTTAAATTAGGTGCCTGAAATGAAATCACTGAAGTTGCAAAAATGTCAAAATACTTTTATTATGAATAACGACATAAGTTTATATAAAAGTTTTTAACACATACTGGTTGTCAACGAATCTATTAGTCAAGTTTTACGTCTGGAATATTAGATGTATCAAAATGAGATTAATTATGGATATATTTTATGAAAATAGGAAAATTTTCGCATGTTTTTTCACTTTTCGGCCACTTCCGATTTCACCGGAAGTGGCTTCGATTTTAAATTTTTAAATGGAACAACCTTTATATTTTAACATTTTTGGATTTTCAAGACACTTTCCGAAACAGGATTTTTTGACGAATCTAACAATACTATTTTTATAAAGTAAAGCATATATTACTGTCATTACCTAGTAAGTGTTTTGTTTTCCAAAATAGACTTGATAAAAATAACTAAAAATATTATGCATTATTATGGCATACTTGACAAAAGTATATAAATTGTTATCCAGTATTTTGCCTAGTCATATACCCCATTCTGTAGGTAAAAATAAGGGCTGTTTATGACGTTAATTTGTAACAGGTTGAAAGGTGTAGAGGGGGTATTACCTGAATATGACTTAATAGTTTTAGACTCGAAAAAAGTGTGCGGGGGTGGGGGGAGGAGGGGTAAAAATGCTAAAAAGTTGTTTTTCGCTTCTGCAAGCGCCATTGTTAATTTTGTAGGAATACGTTTAAAATGTTTTTTTTAGGTATTAAAAAACCTATAATTTAAGCCTGGCTAAAATTAATTTGGTCCATTTGTTTATGAAAAAATGCAAAAAACCGTTAAAAATAGCCATTTTTTGAAATGTTGATAATTATTGTAAAAATATTTTTGTATCCATTTCTGTCATTGCAAAACATAGGTTTTTAATTCTTAATTAAATGAGAGGTTCTAAAGCATGATCGGATCATTTTTTGCTAAGATAATTAAGTTTTACTGATTTTAGAGCCCTAATCTAGTAGGCTATATCTTTTTTGTTTATAAACATTTTAGGTATTACAAACTGTCTTTTGCTTTTTCAAGACTTATATTTTACTGAATTAGATCAACGAAAAAAAAATAAAATTTAGTCCTTCGTTTTGAGCCTTGAAAAAAAGGTACTTTTTTGTTAATAAACAATTGGAGCCCCCAGCATAAGTTAAGAATTTTAAACCAAGAAATATGGAAAGCTGGCTTCAAAACAAATATTTTTGAAAAATAGGAGTTATTTTTTTTATTTAAATTTCAAATTACTTAAAATTTGCAATAAACATTCAAAAATAAAAAAAATATTATTTTTCAATTTTTTTCAGAGGCATACCTTAAAAAATCCTAAAAATTCGGTTATTTGAGTATAACCCGAAAAATATTGTATTTAGACAAAAAAATATATAACTTAAATTAATGGTCTTGAAAAAATACATAGTTTATGTCCTATAAAGTTTTGTGTGTCGTTAATAGTTTTTAAGATATTGGCGCTTTTTCAGATTTGTGTGCAGCGGAAAAAAAATACTCCAGAAAATCCTATACCCACACCCAGCACACACCACTTTTTTTGTGGGCCTGTGTAATCAATTAAACTTAATTTTTTTATATTTAAATTTTTTATCTGAAATTTATTAGACGACATATCAATTAATAAATCTAAAGCTAAAATTTCAGTTTCAGTTTCAGTCTGGCTTTTTGATTTCTAAAGTGCCTTCAATATTACCACTAAAAATGAGCTGAGACGCATGGATTTAAATTTAAAAAAATAATAATAATAGTTTTTAAAAAGTCAATGCACCATTATTTATAACTTTTTGCGCTACCCTAGATAAAAATTCGCAAAGATATGGCTATTTATTTGTTCGCGCTCCGTTGATTTAAACTCTCGATTTCAGTCTTTGACTCGGCATGTCAGTCCGAGAGCCTCTATCCCCACCACTAGAGATCGAACGCTGTAAGAACAACAGCGATACGTCACGGTCTCATATGGCAAACTGATATAAAACCGTGACGTATCGGTGTTGTTCTAACAGCGTTCGATCTCTACCTCCCTGGCGCCGGCGAAAGTATCAGTCACTTTACACACATCTTTTAGCAATAAAAAACAAATATAACAACTTTTTATTCTGCGGTATATTAAGTTTAAGTATTTTACTATTTAATGCCGTCGAAATTAATTCTTAATTATTATAAACAATTTAAACATTACTTAAAAAAAATTGGTAACTTGACTCCTACTGGTCATAGAGACTTCTTTTTTTTTCAAAAATATTTTTTTTGAAACCAGCTTTCCATATTTCTTGGTTTAAAATTCTTAACTTATGCAGGGGGCGCTCCGGCTTCAATTGTTTATTAACAAAAAAGTACCTTTTTTTTCAAGGCTTAAAACGAAACTTAATATTATTTTTTTTATTTCGTTGATTTAAATTAGTAAAATATAAGTCTTGAAAAAGCAAAAGACAGGTGTAACCCCTAAAATATTTATAAACAAAAAAGATATAGCCTACTAGATTAGGGCTCTAAAATCAGTAAAACTGAATTATCTTAGCAAAAAATTATCCGATCATGCTTTAGAACCTCTCATTTAATTAAGAATTAAAAAACCTTTATGTTGCAATGACAGAAATGGATAAAAAAATATTTTTGCAATAATTATCAACATTTTAAAAAATGGCTATTTTTAACAGGTTTTTTGCATTTTTTCATAAACAAATGGACCAAATCAATTTTAGCCAGGCTGAAGTTATAGGTTTTTTTAATACCTAAAAAAAAACATTTGGAACTTATTCCTCTAAAAATATTTACCCTCCCCCCCCACCCCTGCACACTCTTTTTGAGTCTAAAACTATATAGTCATATTCAGGTAATTAACCTCTACAACTTCTAACACCTTTCAACCTGTTACAAATTAAAGTCATGAAAATTACCTACAGACTGGGCTAATATTTAATATATGTACTTACTTTTAATCCAATCGCAAATAAATACGTATCGTTAGTTTCTTCCAAAAACGTTATTTGGAAAAGTGTTGTCAAAAAAGCGTCGTCATTTGAAAAATAATAGTTAAACACGAAATGTGATTTTGCCAACTTGTTTAATTCCTACCTTTCATACTATCTACTAAAACTTTGCGTATAAAGTTTTCTAACATCACCTGAGTTCCTTGGTGTGCCACCTAGATGCAATATTAAAAGTGACTTAAAAAAAATAAAAAGGCCTATAATAAGCTTTTAAAATGTCACATAAGATTGTCGCAGAAATCCAAAAATGTTAAAATATACAGGGTGTTCTATTTAAAGATTTAAAATCGGAGCCATTTCTGGTGAAACCGGAAGTAAACAAAAAAAAAAGAAAACTATGTGAAAACTTTCTGCTTTCCTTACCATTTACTTATCTTTCCATATTTAATCTCATTTTGATAAACCTAATACTCCAGAAGGTATGATTTAGAATAGATTCGTTGACACCCGTTATAGATTATTGTAAATTGGTCATAACGTCACAGTTTGTTTTTAAAGTCCAAAAAGCAGAAAAAAATCACTTTAAAAAAACGGACCCAAAAATGTGATATATGGTATATCGATGTATTTTTGCCTTCTGATCACAAATCCGTGATTAGTTTTGCGCTAGCACCTACCAATCTGCCCTAAGTTGCTGAAAACTGTTAAAATAGCGTTTTTTTGGTTTTTGAGGTTAGGAAAAAACTGTGACGTAATGGCCAAACTCCCTCACAGATTCGTGTTTAGAAGGCAAAAAATAATTATATATATATATATATATATATATATATATATATATATATATATATATATATATATATATATATATATATATATATATATATATATATATATATATTACATCTCTGGGTACGATATTTTTATTTTGTAGTGAAGGGTGTTACAATACTGAATGTTATTTTCCCTTAATACAAAAGTTTTGTTTGTAATTATTAATCAATGAGTTAATTTAAATTAACTTAATTAAAAGTCTTTATTTCTTTCTTTTAAAACTAACTTTATTTTTGCAACCAGTAAAGAAATAAAATTACCCACTAGAAGCTCCTACTAGTAATAATTTAGGTTTTTAATAAATTAGTTAAGAAATTTAACATTATCGAAAACACGCTTTATAGAAGATTCTTTTTAATTAAGTTAAGTGGGTAAATTTAAATTTATTGAAGGGTCATTAAAAAAGTATTAAGGTACTTAAAAAAACAAAAAAATCTATAAACTGATAAATTAAATAATTAAAATCCACCTAATCATGCAGTTTTTAGAAGAAAAAAATATAGCTTTCTTTAATAATTTTGCTCCCTAGCGGACAATTTTGTTTTACGTTTCTGATCCGAAGATTTATTTCTAAATGTCAAAACTATAAGTTTTTGGTTAAAAGTAAAAAAAACCTTTTTATTTTATAAGAAAAATAGGCAAACAGAGAATCTTTTAGCTACTAATTCTTAAAATAGAGTACAGCATGGTACATCTGTTTCATCTTTTTAAAAATTTTCTGTTTTATAACATTTTGGACAAAATTTATAAATTCAAACCATAGAAAAAAATACTGTAATTTAAATAGTCAACATATTTTTCTACGAGTCTTTTTTGGAAAATGCATAAAATATACTTATTTAGCTTTAACTCAAGGAAAATTCATATTAAATAAATACAGCCTTAAATTATCCACAAGCCAAAATAAAATAAAATTTATGTTTTAATAATAAAAATACGGAAATGATTCTTTATATATATTCAGAGAATGTTTTTTTTAATTTAGTACAAAAGAAAAGTATATTGTAATGTAAAGAGTAATGAAGGCACCGTTTTAGCTTGGTTTCAATTAACTGAAGTGGCTGACGCCAACGATAATCCGGTTTTATAAAAATCTTTTTAATAAAAAAAAAGTAAAGATAAAAAACTTATTAACGCCAAGTGGTTCAAAATCATTTTGAGACTTTTGACAAATGTTTTGGAAACATTTTAATTATTTGGGTTTTTGCATAGACAAATTACCTTATAAGTTAAAATGATTCTTTAATGGAAAATTTTGCTAGATACTATGTTTTATTTTTTTTTATCTTGGGACAGTACACGGGAGCTAAAAGCCTAAGTACTAACGTACTTAAATTTACCTTATACTAAACAACCACTTTCTCTTCTTCCAGTAAAAAAATAATATTTCGGTTCGCTAAGAATAACCAAAGATATTTGTTTTTATAACAATAATCGCAAAACTAAAATTATTAAAAAGTTGTAGTTCAGTTATATTTCCCTTTCTTTTCGTTGCAGTTTTACAGGTTGACCTTCAAAATGCTCTTTTTTTTCTTTTGACTGGATATCGGATCCGAAATTCGGATCAATGAGACATGCAAGTTTTCCGACACAAAATTTCAAACATTTTCGTACATCGGGTAGTCGAAAATCGGACGCATGAGACTCCGACTTTAGACACTTAAGGTGCCATACTCTATGCAGAGTGTAGGCGCCCTCTCTCACATATCTGCGTGTATTGCTTATCAACTTACACAGATATGCGGGACCACCGGCTTAACGTGCCTTCCGAAGCACATGTGAGAGAGTTTACTAGGCAGAAATACTACACAGTGGTTTGCCATTGCCTTCTGTAAGGTAACGAGCTATGAAAAAGACCAATGGACAATGCGGGAATCGACCCGGGTCTTCACGGCTGAGAGGCTCAAACTCAAACTCAAACTAGTGCTTTATGTATACAAATATATACATTTCATGTCTTATACATATATACAAAGATATGGTCTTCAGTTTTTCCTTGTTCAGGATCTGGAGTCAAGTCAGCTATTAGCCAGAGCTGGTGGTCGCTCTTTTGTGGTACAAGTCATGATTCTTGTTATAGTGTTTCGTCGTTTCCCGGTGTGACCATACAAACGACTTAAGCAGTTTACTATTACTTGGCAGTTTGAAAAACGTTTGTTTAATTGAGTTGTAGGATAGTTATAATGTTTGTTTTTACAGGAAAAGGCTTGCAAAAACCTGTTTAACCTAAACCAGGTACTCTAAGAGGCTGGTACGCTGGCACTACACCAGCTCGCCCCCACATTCTTTAGACTGTAAAGAGGTACAAAAGAGTGGTACTAAGTGTTGCTTTGATGGAAGCTGCCGAAGAAAGAATTATGTGACTAATTCCTCGAAACAGAAGCCCTAAAAAATCCATAAGAGAAGCTTATAGCCCGTCGGTGGGCTCGTGGAATCATTAATAGGGCGAACTGGAATCAAAAATGTTAAATTGAAGAGGGAGGAAGATGCCATTCTCAATTTGTGGTGCTTAAAATAGTTACTAAATAACAACACATAGTACTTAGACGTGATCGCTACCAACCATGCTTTGATAATTGTGCATTCCACTTCTAAAATCTAAGGAGAGGGAAGCCAAGTTGTACCTGGTTTAAAGGTTTTTTTAATTTTTCCTGGCGGAAACACTACTACCTCATTTGGTACTGCAATTTTCGATATACAGGGTGTAACTACTAAGTTTAAATATCTAGGTTAGGTTGGTTAAGGAACTTTTATTTACAAAATTTAAAGAAAATAATTGACACCTACTACTACACAAAAATAAGATTATCAATTTAAAAGATGTTAAAAATGGCTACCATTAGCTTCCATGCAGTAATAAAGATTCAAAATTAATGCGTTTACTCAACTGTATTAAGACTGTGGATTTAGTGGCATACACTTTACTTTTTATGTGACTCCACAAAAAAAAAACCCGTGGTGAATGATCAGGCGATCGAGGAGGCGATACCTTTTTTCTCTATAATTTGGGCTTTAGTTATAAAATTTTAGGCAAGTTTATTAAAACCGTTATGTTGAAAAGACCATTTTTTAATTAAAAAACAAGAATTCCATATTTATTTTTATATAGTTTATCGAAAACCGCTGCACCATATGAGCTAATTTTTATAAAGAGCAAAAAGACCTTTAAGATGTGGTGTTACTTGGCCCCTCTTTCCTTCTTAAATTTTAGGGGTGGAACGCGCCCTTGTCAAAGCGTTGTAGTTAGGTATTATACCTTAGCATAAAAATGTTTTTAATTTAAAATTAAAGTACACAGGTCCCATCGTTGTTATTTAGAAATCCTCATAAAATATTGGATATTTTGCTTATCTTTGACACTCTGTATTTTGAAAACAACTAAATCAAAACGGCTTAATGTAAATGTCGTCCTTTTCGGTGTCGACTAGTTTCTGCTTCACCAACTAGAGGGCGTTGTTTAAGAAAAACTCGGATTTTCAGGATTTTCTCCAGAAAGTCGGATACGACGATATGAATTTTTATTATCGGTTTAAAAGGGGAATAAAACACCTACACTCTGGCAAACTGATGCAGAATTGGTTAAAGTTTTCGCTGATGTTATCAAAATTGTACCTAATACCAACTAATTTTGGAGAAAAAATAGATTTTTTAATTTACCGTTGTGGTTGCGTTATCTCGCGGTAGTTTTAGAAACTTAAAAATAAATTTTAGCTATTTCTCTTTTCTACTTTTACAAAAGATATTTTTTCCACGCTGTGCAATAAATAGTATTCGAGATCCAGCCGACATCATTTCTTATTTGGACATCCGGTACATAAAGAGAATCGAAAATGGTTTCAAGCAAGGTACAACTCGATCCCTTTCTGATTGAGGATTTCTTGGCTATAATTTGTGTTATATTTAAATAAATATTATCTACTGCGTGACATTGAGTAACGCTAAAAAAGCCAATGCTGCTACCCACTAAGTATATGTGTAAGCTTACACATATACTTAGTAAAGGGCTTTGCTTTGTTAGGGCCTGCAATGGGTGATAGGAAGCTAATAATAAAGTAGTTCTGCACCTTTAAAGTATTTATACTTTTTACTCAGCCATTTAAGATAGGCCTCCAATTTCATTTTTGCCCTGGGGTCCTTGGTCTCGTAGGGAGCCACTGCACACACATACATCCACCATGTATGGTCAATAGTAATGTTTACCAAAAGGACCAACTAATTATTTCATATGTCCCCTGAGACGTAAATTATTATGGCCATTGTGCTCAATCGAATATTAATTGAAATTTTAATTTTTTGTTCCTAAAGTTAATTGTGTAGAGTTTATTATTTAAACTAATTTTTTGTGTAAAAGGATTTTGCTATAGGATTTAGTCTAGTCTGTTTGTTTTTTTCTTTCTCGCAGGATATTACAAATTGCAAAATCAAGTAGCACAAAGCATCGAAAATTGTGTACATTCAACACGTATGACACCGATGTCTGCCCTCACATGTCTGGGCGTTAGGTAACCATATTTAATTATGTACCCCTATTATGTTTCCCAAAATCCTTTTTTATCTTCCTAGGTCAAGCAAATGACCTTTTGCTTTTATATTTACAGGGTGTCCTGAAATTTCTAAGACTTATTGTACTTCCCAAAATATGAAAACCGTTCATATAAACATACCTC
This sequence comes from Listronotus oregonensis, assembly GCA_019359885.1. Lineage (NCBI taxonomy): Eukaryota > Metazoa > Arthropoda > Insecta > Coleoptera > Curculionidae > Listronotus > Listronotus oregonensis. Next base: position 77,178 of record JAHBCN010000998.1, read on the forward strand.
GAAAAATGCACCCTAAGATGGCTAGAGATCCCGAAGAATACATGGTTTCAACATTTCTAGACGTTTTATATGCAATAAAAAATAATATAATTTACTTTAAAACCTATTTAAGGATAAATAAAGCTTTACATTTAATTCATTACAGTGATCAAAAAAGCTACTATTTTTGTTGGATTAATCCTTTCGAGCTGTTTGAAAACCTAAAAGTATCCATCTCGGTCTTTCCATCTGCACCGAAGTTTTTATAGTACATGAAAGTTGTTTACCAATAATTGGTACTTAGCGATGTTCTGCGAGCTTTGAGCTTCTAAACCGATGTCCAATTCGGTTCCACTTCTAACAAGTTTTAAAAGTTCTACCCCCTTAGCATCGGATACTGTAATATGTGGTAGCTTCCAAACAATTTTGTCAATATTAACTTCTACATTTATAAATACAATTTCAGTCAGTAACCTAAGAACGGCTCAAGTCGAATTAGGCACGCATGCGTACATCGATTTTAAGCCCTAGCCCAAGTATTATAAACTACTTTTTAGAACACGTGATTTTTAACATATAACAGTTCACATGTGGCATTTGACAAGTGACAGCTGTCATAATTTTTCCCGCATGCACAGAATCTTAAAGTAGGTCTAGCCTACGTTTTCTAATTCTTTTATTTTGAGTGGCGTCAAAAATATTGGGATATAAAGCTCTCCCAGGGAGGCGTAAACCCTGTTTATTTGCCTTACTAGTAGTAAAATGGGCAATTTTCGAAACCAAATATCTTATTGACCACTTAACATAACTTTTCCAATTTTTACACAGGTAATACGAATACTTATTTGAATTTACGTCGCAAAACTCATACCTTAAGGTAGAAGGATAGCGAGGTTATGACAGGGGAAAAATACCCTAAAATCTCTCGTGTAATAAACACTCTGTGTTCGTCAGGCCGAAACTTGGCCTGGAACACGTGCGCTTGTACACTGACGTAGTGTAACGTAAAGTGTTCTGAATACACTATATTTTTAAATTTTTTAATTAATATTTAATACCTTTAAAAAAATGTTTAGTGTGACGTACTCGGTTATGCCCCCACGCGGGCGCAACCAAAAATGTCGCGCGGAGGTCCATTAAATTAGCCTTTTTCCTCTGAAGATTTAAAAAATATCCGCTAGGGGCAGCACCGGGGGGGTACAAATATTTTGAATTCTGTATTGACAACAACGTAAAATGTACTAAACTAAAATCGAATTAACCGAAGATGATGTACCTGGGGCAAAATTAAAATATTTAAAAGCACAAGATAATCTTTTTCGGGACTTAAAACGATGGGTTGCATGTCGTAGTTTACCCGCGTTAGGTAATAAAACTATCTTAGTTAAAAGGTTAGTTGATTCATAAATAGCCTGTAAGTTTATAGGATTTCTTTGCTTTTTTCATTGCAATGCCCTGATGGCTCCTTGTATATCGCGTTTGTCCCGCAGCACGAACGAACGAGGTACCTGTATTAGATCAAGCAGGTTTTTACAGGCGTTTTCCTGCGAAAACAAATATTTAAAAAACCTTCTTATTATTCAATCAAACAAATACTTTTCAAACTTTCTAAGTAAGAACAAGCTGCTAAGTCATTTGTATGGTCACTCCGGGAAATGACGACGCTAACCAACTAAAATCATGGCTTATACCATCAAGAGCGAACACCAGCTCTGGCTAATAGCTGACTTGTCTCCAGATCCTGAACAAGGAAAATCTGAAGACTAAATCCAATGTAATTATGTACAAGACTTGAATATGTAAATAATTTGTATATAATAAAGCACTAGTTTGAGTTTGAGTTTGAGTTTGAGCAGCACGTCCCGAGTTGATTCAACCACGACTCCAAAAACTTTTTTTATTAAAAACTGCCTTTGAAAAGCAAAAAAGCTTCTGTTTTTAATAAAAAAGTTTTTGGAGTCGTGGTAAAATCGAACTCGGGACGTTCGTGCTGCGGGACAATTTCCAATTCCAATTTCCAAATGCTTTATTTATAAATTAGTAATTTACATTTTCACCTATAACTATACTATATCTATTTGTGGCGAGCTGGTGTAGTGGTAGCGTACCAGCCTCTCAGCTCCTTTAAACAACATATTAACCATGTATTGCATAGAGCATATGCAGCAATGCATGCACTCTATGCAATGCTTTGTCCTAGATCCAGTCTTTCACCTCAAAACAAACTGATCATTTACAAGCAAATGATCAGACCAATATAAACATACGCGTCTCCAGTATGGTGCAGCATCTCTGACACACAGATCTCGCCTTCAGAGATATCAAAACAAAATACTAAGATGTGTAACATCCTCAGGGCGCTATGTGAGAATAGACGACCTGCACAATATGACAGAAATGCCAAGAATTAGTGAATTCATATATGAAACAGCTATTAAATTTTATAAAAAGCAAACAGCAGGATCTATTCTCACAAGAAATCTTACAAATTTAAGATCACATCACGAAATTAAACACAAACCATTATACTGGAGGCTACCGTTTTACTACGGGGATGAAGACTGATTCCTTTCGCTCCCATCCCATACCCCTAAACCTCACCCCAAAAACCCGGTACTGTACATAAGAAATGTAAAAATAAAAATAAAATAAATAATGTTTACATTTCAGAAAAAATTTAAAAGAATGAGTGTGAATGAAAGACTATGCATGGAAAATATGTATGAATGATTACCATGATAGGAAAATTATGAATCGGGATGAATGAAAACACCAAGGTTGACTAAAACTTGGTTTCAAGCGCACCGCGCTACATGTACCTGATGCAAATCAAGTAGGTTTTTTTCCCTATCCTTTTCCTACAAAAGCCATACAAAAAAAATCTTTAAAACACTTAAAACAAAATTTTCCACAAGCTTATCCAAGCACACTCTATAGATAGGCGTTTGTAAAGTCACCCAGGAAACGTCCCAAATAATCCTAAATTAAAAAGCGTTATATTTACCAAAGGGGACCAACAACTGTCCTCGGCCCCTCTCGGCTTGCCTGTCTCCCTGAGTCCTGAATAAGGAAAACTGGGAGAAATTGAATATGTATATAGTATTGTAAATATAATGGTCCTGTAAATATTTTAAGTTATAAATAAAGCGATATTTTGAGTTGAGTTGAGTGGAGAGAGCCTCTCAGCCGTGAAGACCCAGGTTCGATTCCCGCACTGTCTATTGGACTTTTTCATAGCTCGTCACCTCACAGAAGGCAATGGCAAACCACTGTGTAGGATTTCTGCCTAGTAAACCCTCTCACATGTGCTTCGGAAGGCACGTTAAGCCGGTGGTCTCACATATCTGTGTAAGTTGGTACGCAACACAGATTTATGCGAGAGGGCGCCTACACTCTGCATAGAGTATGGCACCTTAAGAAGATATCTATTTACATTTCATATTTACACCTAAGCCTTGTGCGGCTGTGCAAACTTAATGTAGCACTAAGCCAGGGGAGGCCAGGAAGCGGGGAGTGTTAGCTCCTGTGTATGTTTATAGATGTTCCGGTTTTTCAACTTAGGATGTTTACCGGTTGTGACCTTTCAAACATCATGATTGAGTTCAGATTACTTTAGAAGCTTGAAGAGCGATGTTAGTTATTGCTATATTTTCTTTTGTATTTATAGGAAAAAGTTTCCAAAAAACCTATTTAATTTAGTCAGGTACGCTAGAGTAGCACGCTTTAGAAACCAAGTTTTTGTCTTGGTATCACTCATTTATTTTTTCTTTCTTTCTTTCAATTTAGCCCATGTATTCTCTTTCACTCTACTTTCATGCCTATTTACATACCCACTTGCTTTCATTCATTCATTTTTGTAACAGCTGGGCTGTACCTTTATATGATTTTAGTTGTTTAAAGTTTTGCAGTGTCCCACGTGCACCAATTTAATGGTATGCGTGTCACACCCCAAAACCTTTAGATAGGCGGGCCTATTAGTGGAGTTTTACTTCAAATAAAGGTTAATTCCCACATAGCAGTGCCGCAACCGCGCGTCGCGTCGCTGTGAATGCTGCTCCTAAAGTTTTCAAATATCTAAATGTACCAGTTTCCACATAAGCAGTGCGGCGCGGCAGCAGCACGGCGCGTCAAAATCCAACGCCGAGAGCGTTGTATGCTGCTGTTGGGTGACGTGGCGTCGCTGCGCTGCCAAGTGGGAATTGGAAGCAGCAAACACTGCTGCTAAATTTTTGTCGTGACATTCTCATATACTTATAAAATTTTACTTCATCTTCTTCTAGTCTTTCCGTAAGTAAATGGAACTGGCCTTCTTCAAGCCGGTGTTTCCACAAATTGTGCACCCAATATTTTCGCTTCTTTCTTTTTTCTTCACTGAATAACAACACAGCAACAGCAAATACATCATCATCGCTAGACGATGAACTCATTTTAAATGACATTCGTTTCGGATATATACTCTGACGACTACTGAACCATACTGAACTGACGTTTTTGAAATCAATCTGCAGCGGATGCTGTTGCTGTGCTGCTATGTGGGAATAACCCCGACGCGACGGGCTGCTGCTGCACTGCTATGGGTAGTCGCGACGCGCTGTTGCAGCACTGCTATGTGGGAATTAACCTTAAATATGAAGCTCAGTATGCTGTTATTGTTATTTGGGATTTTAAGTTATAAGGGAATGGAGATGTGGTGGGATTAGTCTTCATCCCTAAAGTAAAAAGGTTGTCTAGCGTATAATGGTTTGTGTTTTATATTGTCGTGTTGTCTTAACCGCGTCAAGTCTCTAGTAAGAATAGAGGTTTGCGGTTGTGTTTGGTGCTGCGGGACAAACGCGATATACAAGGAGCCATCAGGGCATTGCAATGAAAAAAACAAAGAAATCCTATAAACTTACAGGCTATTTATGAATCGGCTCATCTTTTAACTAAGGCATTTTTATTACCTAATACGGGAAAACTACGACATGCAACCTATTGTTTTAAGTTCCGGAAAAGATTATCTTGCGATTTTGAATATTTTAATTTTGCCACAGGTACATCATCTTTGCTTAATTCGATTTAAGTTCAGTACATTTTACATTGTTGTCAATACAGAAATCAAATGATTTGTACCCCCCACCGGTGCTGCCTCTAGCGGATATTTTTTAAGTCTTCAGAGGAAAAAGGCTAATTAAAATTATGAATAATGAAGATAGAGTTCAGGGAGTCGGCAGTTTTTTTTATTGGATTTCCCTTTTTTTAAGGATGTTGTTTTTAGAATTTCTTAAATATTACTAGTTTATGAGATATCGGCGAAAAACGAAATACAATTTTCAACTTATTGCTTAGACTATTGCGGCAATTGTATTTTCTGCGTTTGTTAGTTTACACTATTAAATTATTTTTATTTTTGCAAGTTACTTATGTTTACTTAGATAAACACCCTTTTTTAAAAAACCTACATGAGCTTTAACATTTTCCAAGTTACTGAACTTTCTGCCTGTTGCTTTTAGCTAGTGTACTTGCATGTTAGAATCATGGTTTGATGTATTCCATGAATTTTTAAAATAAATCAATGAATATGGAAATAAAGTTTATGTGTAGCTGACTATATTTTAGCATAAAATAATTAGATTTTGTAAATTATGCTATTGATGTTCGCAAAAATTAGAAATTTTGTTTTGTAATAGATCCATAATATTAGTGTGAGATGAAATTATAAGCTTGAATATTAACCAGGAAAGCTTTATTTATTTATTGAATTATTGGTATACTGTGGCAGTTTGTCACCAGGGAGGTAATTTATATTTTAACTACAATAATTTGTACTACAGTAATGTAAATGTTGGAGTTTTATTTGATGGTTACACATCCTAGGAGCTCTAAGAACCATTCTACATATACGAAAATTATTTTGAAAATTCTTGCCACAATAATTCCAAAAAGGATAGATGTTAATTTAACTAATCTAAATATGGCAGTACCTAATAATGTATTTTAAAAAGATATAACTTCTTTACACTTTGCAGGAGAACATAGGTTTTTGTCTCTACTAAGCCGTTTGGGGAACTCTGTGTTGTGGGCATTCTAATGCTTCTGTTTGCGTGCAGAAACTAAACAATTTTGTGGTTGTAAGGCCGCAATTGCTTTGAATGCTGTGATGTACTGTTAGTGTTCTGTTGTCGAAGTCACAAACCCGGGGGTAACCCAAGGAAGTTTAAAGGTGTATGGAAGCCCAATGCTATGGCCCATTCAATCAAAAAATGTCCAGCCCAGTATGAAAATAACTGTCAGAGTTGGCCCCGACGATTTTGAGCAATAAAGAAATTCCACGAAATAATTTAATGTGTTGCCTCCTTACACACTGATAAATCAGTGTGTAACTATGCAACACATTATACTTTTATGAGAGCCGTATTAGTTTCGATTGTTTTGCTTTGTGTGATTATATTTTGTGGTTGCAGAAGTTTTTTGGATTGATAAAAACCTTCTTATTTTAGTGATTAGTGTTTATTAAATTGTGACTATAATTTTGTGTTTATTGTTTGTTACTTATAATATCGTAACAAAATGACTAGAGGTTGTATGGTTTTGTCTTGCAAATCTAAGGGTAACATACCCGGCATTTTTTACTTTAGGTAAGTATTTCTTATATTTAAATTAGGTGCTTCTTATGAGACGTAACGTTAGGTAACAGAAAAAATAATAATATATCAATTATGAGTTATAGAAAATGAAAATTTCATAGGAAATAGCAGTGAGAAAAGTAAGGCAATCTTAACTATCTATTAGATGATTTCCACAATGTTTGTGTATTTCTGTGGATTATTAAAAAGAAATAAGGTTTACATTTAGTTACTTTTATTTCATTTAATAATTTAGTACATTCTTTTAAAGGATCAAAATTATTAATTACTGGGCAGACCAGGCAAATTTTAATTTATACAGGTCCCTCTAATTGAATAAAAGAAAGTACAATTTTATGTTAAAGTTCTTTTTTGCTTTTTCTGTATTTGTTTAAAAAAAAATAGATTTTTGGTTTCTTAAACTTACATTATCAACTTTTTAAGCTCGACATACTGTAGACACATAATATTTAACAGTTACTGTTACAATGGATACCTAGGGACCAAAGGTTACTAAACATTATTAACCACTGTTATTCTGTCTCATGAATGTTTGTTATTAGTGAAAAGTATATGCCTAAAAAGCAGATATAAAAATTTTCACTTTTTAATGTACAACCACAATCCTAGGATAAGATTAAACTCATTTACACTATCTTGCCCTTCTTTTATCACAAAATTGGTCATAAGTATATGAAACTATCATACAATGTTTGATATTTATTTTTAAAAAATCGTGTTTTTATTTATTTACTAAGATTTTTGGTAAAAATACAAAACTCCCAAAAATATCGACCATTTAAATAGAAGGCTGTAAAGTGGCGCATCTATTCTTTCCATATTATATCAGATGATATAAAATCCAATATTACACAATAATTTTAAATATTCTATGGTAGTATCGTTTAATAACCAACAATTTTGTGCAAAAAATAAAAAAAACAGTGTATGCTTGAATTTGACATTTGATGATGTCAACTTTATAGATAGTAACAAAGAATTATGGAAATCCGGCTCTGACCTACTATTCATTGCGCAAACTCCGCAGGGCCAATCCCCCGATTCCCGCTGCCCTGCACGCCTGGACAATTTTGTTCTACAGTATTGGGCTTCCATACACCCTTAAACTTCCTTGGGGTTACCCGATTCCATTAAATAACCATGTATCTTGCGGATGTGCCCGATTCTTAATCTTCGCAGTATTATGTTGTCTTTTCTCGTCATGGGTGGCATATCAAATGAGGTGATTGTAGGTTAATTTGTATGAAGTTTAGTGTTTTACTGATTCTAGTGGATTTGCCGTTTCTTTAAACCGCTTGTCTTATTTGATTTTTAAGATCGTTTTCAAGCTGAATTTATTCAATTGCTAGGTTTTGTGCCAAGGCAAAGAAAATTGGTTTTTAATTTAGTACAAAAGAGAAGTATATTGTAATGTAAGAAATAATAAAGGCTACCGTTTTAGCTTGGTTTCAATTAACTGAAGTGGCGACGATGATCCGGTTGTATTAAAATCTTTTTAATAAAAAAGGAAAGATAAAAAACTTATTAACGCCAAGGGGTTTGAGACGTTCGCGAATGCTTTGGAAACATTTTAATGTGTTTTTGCATCGAAAAGTTAACTTATAAGTTATGATTATTCTTTAAAGGCCAATTTCCATCATGCTAAATTATTAATTTATTTTTTTTCTTATCTTGAGACAATCCACGGAGGTTTAAAGCGCCTAAAAACTAACTTACTGTCACGTCGGTGTCTTAAGTGTGGTAAGAGCTAATTTATTAACATGGGACTTAACTATTTGGAGATTAGGAGGAAAAGGAAAACCTCTGCGGGCGGTAGGTCCCATACTATAGGCACTCGACATTCTAAGAATAAAGGAACGAATAAAAATGAAAGGATGTGATGTACTCTTAGTGTTCTGTTGCCGAAGTCACAAACAGGGGGGTTACCCGATTTCATCAAATAACCATGTGCTTGCGGATGTGCCCGATTCTTACTTTTCGCAGTATTATATTGTCTTTTCTCTTCATGGATGCATATCGAATGATGTGATTGTAGGTTGATTTGTATGAAGTTTAGTGTTTTACTGATTCTAGTGGTTTTGCCTTTTTTTAAACCGATTGTCTTATTTGATTTTTAAGATCGTTTTTAAGCTGAATTTCTTCAATTGCTTTTGTGCCAAGGCTCCTTTGGCAACTTGGTCGCAGCCATTTCATTGCCTCAGAATACCTACATGTGATGGAATCCAGACTTTAAAACCAAGCAAATTCGAAAAATAAGCGAGAATTGACATAGAGAACCTTTATATATTTTAAGACGTTAAAACCATTTTTTTTTACTTTTAACTTAAGTGGTTTATTAATGGCGGCCATTTTGGTTTTGATGCACACGCCTAATTTTCCAATTGTAGGGATTTACAAAAACATTTATAACTTTAAAAGTGCTTGTCTTAAAACGATAAAACAAAAGCCATCTTGTTAATTATTTAGCAATGTAAAATGTGAAATCACAGGACCAATTGCGATTTGTATATAATAAAGTACGAGATCCAGCAGCTTAAATCCACAGGTATTTGTGTTTTTAATAAAGCCACCTTTTATAAATAATAAATGATAGAAGAATAGATTACAGCAGGGCTGCCTGGCGTAATTTAGCCACAGCTACCATTAATTAAATATACCGGGTGATCCAGGAGAATGGCTTGCCCTCTTTTTCCTGCAAGACAAAAAAATGGAATTTAGGGATATCATATAACGTCAAATTTGATGTCACATGACTTCCGGTGTCAATTGAGAATGTAATACAGCGAGCCAACAGATGCAACAAAATTGATCCCAACAACGATCGCAAATATAAAGAAGAATGGGATAAAACCAGACCAGGACTACACTTTTAGTATGTCTTTCAAGCAAAAGACCACAATTACAACACATTTGAAAAATATAATTCGAGGCACAATTAATTCTATGTACCCAAGAAAAGAATATGTTACACTGGCAACTGTAACACAAGAGTTCAGGGAAGAAATTAAATATTTTAAGTTTTCCATCGACTTCTTAAGAAGATGGATCAAAAGTATAGGCTTCAAGTAAAAAAATAAAATAATGGAAATTAAGGTTCGGAAGGTTTTACTTAAGTTTTCATTGACAGAACGTAGATCTTTAGCAAGGGATAATTTTGTGGTAGCTGGCAAGGTAACACCAAGCAGCGTTTGATTATTATTCATGATTAATCATAATAATCGTTAATTGTTATTACATTTATTTTTTGAATTTAAAAGTGTATAGACAGAATGTAATCATCATTTATTAATTTCTAACCGTATAACAAACATATAAACAGACCATTAATTTCTGAACGCGATAGACATTCCGAATATCTGGTTTAATAACCTAATATTGCCAAAATATCTAATTATCTATTTACGCCATACGTTTTTTATCACCTGGATGACGTAACTACAAATGAGTATAATTTCGGCTTTATATAACCCCTTAAAAATACATAATATATACTTAAAACATAGGATAATTACTTTTGTCCATATCGCCAATCTAAGACAATCCTTTTATCGACTAAGCAATTTGCTGCTAACCCGCACGGAATTAAATATGCTTGCACTAATTTCCCGTTCGGTAAATTCTCTCCAAGCAGTCCGAGGACTTTGGTTTTTGACAGACACGTGACAAGTATTTTACATATTACTGTGGAGGTTACGTGGCTGTCAAAAACCAGAGGCTTTAGACCGCACGTAAAATAAGTAAACACCAAGCTCATTTTTAATCAATAACACTAAAATCTTGAACTTCCATTGTCTTTATTTGTTAATTGATACACAACGTTTCGATTAGTGATGTATCTCCAACCGTTTTCAAGTAATAACTAAAACTATTCTTAAAAGTTACGACCTTATATACTATTTGTTGTTCACCAAAGCTTGACCGACTTTTCACGGTTTAGCAACGGCAACCAATATTCGGAATGTCTATACTTTTGCTAAATACATTTGGGTTGTTTGCAATTATTACAGCTTCTTTAAATTTTCTTTTCTTTCAGTGGGTTTCTTTATGAATAATTTTTGCTTCCGACAATTGTATGCAGCGTTGTTTTGACCATGCGAAACGAGGTGAAACGTTAAAATTAGGGATTGCCGAACACGCATTTTCAAAACAACACCGCATACAATGGTCAGAAGCAATAATTATTCATAAAGAAACCCACTGGAAGAAAAGAAACTTTAAAAAATCTGTAATAATTGCAAACAATCCAAATGTATTTAGCAAACATAGTGTCGACACAACGGATAGTATATAAGGTCCTAGCTTTTAATAATAGTTTTAGTTATTACTTGAAAACGGTTGAAGATACATCACTAACCGAAATGTTGTGTAACAAGTAACAAATAAAGACAATGAAAGTCCAAGATTTTAGTGTTATTGAAACCATAACATTGTCTAACACTTTTAAAGAAACCCTCATTTTTAATGTTTTAAGGAAAAAAAAAATAGGTTCATTGGAAAATGCTTACCCAGAAAACATTCCATAAATGAAAATCAATGTTTTGTTATACCAATGTACTTAATGTTTGTCCAAATGTATTGTTTTCGTTATTGGCAACGTATTTTTTGCTGAAAAATGTAATCTTAAAAAACATTACAAGGCAACATTGCAACAATATTTAAATATCATTTATGCAATATTGTCACAAACAAAAAAGTTGCAAAAATTTCTGTTACATCCAACATTTTTTAAACACGTGCGATATAAGTGTTCAAGGATATATTTTTATCCTTCTTACCTATTTATGTAAATATCTACAGGTATAATGGATAAAAAAAACCAATCTGTTAGGCTAAGGCCCGTGTTTTTCATTGTAATTTGGAATAATTCCATAAAAAGCTTTAAAACTACATTATAAAGGTAATCATTTTTATAGTTTAATTTTAAAGCTATTTAATAAGTTATTTTAAAATACGAACAATTCACCCATTGACCCAAGTCCTTCGTCCTTTATTTTTATATTTTAACATATTTTACTCAAAAAAGGTATTTGGCCTTAATTGTATGTGGTAAGCAAAACAATAATAAAAGACCTCTTGACGATGTGCCTGGAAATAATGCTGGACCGTTTATTTTTTTAACTTCGATATCACTTATTCTACCTTGGGATCCAATAATAATATCTTTGAATTTTATGCTTTAAGGCATTTCTTTGCTAATATTATTTTTACTGCCTTTCCCTAAAACCTCTAAAATGTTATAACCTTAAAAGTGCATGTTTTATTTTGAGGAAATATTTTTGTTTGGTGGCTGAGAGTAAAGAACTGTGATCACCACCCTTTTAGTTTCTTTCTTAGAAATATTTTAAGGGGTTTCTGGCATTTTTCTGGATTTTAGACCGAGAGTAATGTGTAATGTGTAGTGTATAAATAACCATGTATTTATATAAAAAAAATGGTGCGGCGCATTTTTAAGATGTGTCAATCCATCTAAAGTGGTAAAAAAATTATTATTTGCTTGACCATTTTTAAAAAGAATAAAACTCTCCAGGTTGTTTTCCCTACATATTAGGACTTTAAAACCATTTTTTAATTTGACATTTTTGATGGCAATTTTGGTTTTAATGCACACGCCTAGTTTGCAATTGTAAGGGTTTATATATGTTGAGTGAATGACATCCTATGCCTTAAACAGGTGTCTCCAAAACGGCGCTCATTTTGAGCATTTGATAAAATAAATTATTTGAACACGATAAACTAATTAACACACTTTTTTTACTTCAAGTCGCTTCTACCCATCGATTTAAAGTTTCTAAGTACTGTTGGATGAAAATTTCATGCCGTTTTTACAATGATGTGTCACACTATGGGGGTTGCCATTTGACATATAAAAAGTGAGGTTAACTGGAGGTTAGGGGGGTGGCCGATAAAATTTTATAAAATACAAAATTTAAAACTTCCCCATATCTAAATCGACGTGTTTCTTTGTTTTTTTGGTGAGTGTTTTTTTTAAAGATATTTAGGGTGGTTCGTTTTGAAATGAAAGCACTGTTTTATATATATATATATATATATATATATATATATATATATATATATATATATATATATATATATATATATATATATATATATAATATATAACTAAAATTGCAGTACTTGTGTATATGTTTCCAGAATATAAAAAAATGTTATGTCTTGTACTAAGAAAAAAATTTTAACACCTTAAAAATGACGAAGAATCAGTTTAGAGCAGCAAGAATGCTGCTAATGCTTTTATATTGAGCTTTTATACTTAATCTAATTTACTATTATGCTTTATGTTGTTTAAAAAAAAACTTTGTGTAACAATTTATCCGCTGGTTTTTTGTGTTTTGCCAGCCTTGAGAGTGTTAAATTAATTTTTTCTTTAAATAAATTAATAGTTTGGCATAAATAAACTAAAAATTTGAATAAAAGTTTTAATTATTTTACTTGTAATCTATAATACTTTTGTATTTATTATACTCTTAAGATGGGCCTATTTATCTTATTTCCCATCTTTATACCAGTAAATATGCTTGTTTACGTGTATACTCCTATATTTTTTTAAATTTATTTGCGTATTATTAATGTTAAACAGATCATAAGGGTGTAAAAGTTAATATTATACACGTAAGTATGCTCGCGCTGGAGGAAAGATTGCGCTGTCTATTCGGTTATAGCAACCGGTAAAAATGTCTACCTAAATTAATATTAGTTTAAAATAGTTTAATAAATAACATATATAAATTTCAGATTTGTTATATAGGTACTTTTGAAATTAAAATTTTTTGGAATATTCAAGAGTGACTGCCGTGACGTCAGAACCGCTAAAATTGTCTGCCATCATTATTTTCCGATTACAGTAGAATTATACAATGAAATATTAAAACGGAAAACTTGTTAAAATAATTTTGAAATCAACCCGAATTTTATACCTGTCACACCTGAGGGACCCCGAATCAACCGCGGCCGGGCTTAGCTAGTGCCCATGTTTTGTTTAGTGGGTATAACAGACTCACTGGACAGAATTTAAGGTTTGTTAAAATATGTGTTGTCTGCTTTAAGCTGGCTCTTAGACTATGAGACTTCGGCTTAAGAATTAAAGCAAGTTATTAGCCTAGAAATCGTGGGTATGCATAATTTATTGACTATCGTTTTACATTTATCTGTTGGCGGGTTTTGGGTTTTGTTAGGTTATAAGTGTGACAAATATGCTTTAATAACCCTTCAAAAATTTAGAACTTTTACGGCCCAGTGATGATCGCGTTGTAAATTTAGCAATGGACTTAGCAATTGTTAAAAGTTAACAACGGTTTAGAATGTTTAACAAAATGTCAGTTTTTAACAGGTTGCCTACAAAAACATTGAATAACACTGACAATGATAAAAAAATTTCCGTTGTTAACTTTAACTTGCTGAGTATTGCTAAATTTCAACCCTATCATCGGCGTTATGTTTAATCTTTCAATATAAAAAAAGTATTCTTAGAAATGATAAAACAGGAAATGGTAACAAACTGACAAATAATTTAAGTATAGATATGATGTTTTTACCAAAAATGAAACCTTATTTCTCTCCATCTTCGACAAAAATTTACAAACTGTATCAATTCCTTGAAAATAAATTGCAATAAGAAAGTAAATCAATATTAACGGTAGTTAATCAAGACGGCTTTCAGGAAAAAAGAAGAAGAAGAAATCAATATTAATGTGTTTAAACGGAAAAATCACTTGAAGGTCATCTTGTACATTGTCTTGAACTAGAACTTGACCCCTCTAAGGTTAGTTTAGTCATAAATTTAGAAAAGCATAAACAATATATCAGAGTAAAGGTTAAAAAAAAAATAAATAAATAAATAAATAAATAAATATAAATATAAAAATATATATATATATATATATATATATATATATATATATATATATATATATATATATATATATATATATATATATATATATATATATATATATATATATATATATATAAAAGGGTTTAAAACTTTTTTGTATGTTTCTGTAAAACTTAAAAACCCTTTTTAAAAAATCTACAACCTTATAGTGTCGACAGATTAATCTTCTGAGAAACGTTGTAATAAATATAACCCTTATTGTGCTAAATTTATTTTAACACAAAGTGCGTAAGTAACTCTCTAAATCGTTTTAAAAATTTGTCATAATTTTGACACAAATTAAACAATTTTAAGTACATAAAGTAAAAAAAGCTATAATATAAGACTCTTAAATTTTATGTTTTGATTGTCTCAAAAATCGATCGTGTATAGAAATAATCGAAAAATGACAACAAACCTAAACACTTACCAACTTTGCTAAGCCATCAGTCCTAACCGTAAAAAAAGTTATTAGAATTGTATGTACACCCAAATTTCATAAAAAACAAAAAACTAATTCGTTTCGGTGGCAAATCGGCCAGTTTAAAAAAGAAAAAAAAAAAAAAAAATTAAATAAATTTTGGAAAATATTTTTTAAAAAAATTGGAAATTTAACCTTTTTCTTTTTATGGCGTTTTGTCATGAATGACATTGTTTTTTGGCTGGATTTTAATATTAAAAAAAAAAAAGGGGTTGGTTTTAATTAATTTTAATTTACCTGAATTTACTTTAGCATCAAGCATGGGTAACAATGTATTGTTTAAAAAATTTAAAAGATATTAGTTAACACATTTATCTTTATTTAATAAAATAAATGCACTTTCCTTCATTTACATTTTTTTTAAAAGTTTTTTGTTTTAAAAGCTTTCTTTTTTTGTAAAAAATTTTAAATTTTTTTCCTATTTGGTTTTAAAAAAGACTTGGTTGCAGCTATGGTGGAAAGTACCACTGAAAAATTTGAAAAACGAACGCTGTTCCCATACGTCACGGTCTATATGGCAAACTGATATGAGACCGTGGACGGGTTTGGGTTAAAAAGGAATTTTTAAGGGGGCCCCAGCATTCTGGGGTTTTACAAGGTCCACCACCAGTCAGCGTAAAGTACTAATAAGCTGGTGCAACCGAAGGAACAAACAACTTATCCTGGGCTGTGATGCAAAGGACCATACAATTGGGGAACCGAACAAACAATAGAGGGAAATATCTGCTGGAATATTTGGCTAGTAACAATATAAACATTATCAACCAGGGAAATAAACCCACCTTTATGAATGCGATTACAAAAAAAAAGGTACTAGACTTAACTTAGCTACGCCATTCATAACTAACCAAATTGAGAACTGGTAAGTTTCCAATGACCTATCTATGTCGGACCATATGCACATACAAATTTGACAAAGCGGCGACAGCGAAATGCCTGAATGTATACCGAGTCCCAAACTGACTGATTGGGCCCCTTTTAAAGAACTTTTAAGTCAGAAGTTGAGGATTACCTTCATCCATAACAACTATTGAAAAACTTGACGCAACCTCCATTTCTTAGAGGAACACATGATCTCTTCATTTTGAAAAAGCTGCCCGGTAAAACGAAAGGGAACCTCGAGAGATGTTCCCTGGTGGAACAAAGGGGGCTTGACCGACTAAAGGCTGAATCCAGGGAAAACCTTTTATGTAGCAAAAACATCCAACTGGGACAACTATCACAGAGCCCTTACGATATAACAAAGGGAAAGGGAAAAAAAAAGGACAACCTGGACTTCAAAAGGTTGTAGCACGAGACCACTCAAACGATTGGACTACTTAAAAGGCAGACCAATGACAGCTATGCGAGACTCCAAAAGGGGAAAATTTGGAATTTTTTTTAAAAAACCCCCCCTTTTCCCGGATCTACCATCATAGAGATAACCAAATACAGGAAAACGCAAATGGGAAAAGCCTAGCGGTAAAATTTTACAGATAATAAAAGGGCGGTTAATGCTTCCAACCCTAAATCCCCATATCGATGGCATATTTCAGCCCTGCTACAGCGGGGGTAGAGGAAATACTACCGAACCCCCAAAGCAATATTTAAAGCCAGTTACATACTGGGCTACATTCCACAAAACTGGAGGAAAGTTTAAAGGGGGCGTTCAACCAAAGTCCGGACGGCGTCCTATGGATGAGCCAAAGTCCTATCGCCCCATTAGCTTATCTTCTTTTCCCTTAAAACTATGGAGAAAATAATTGACCAGCATATAAAAAAGCAAATTTATCTCAAGCTCCACTGCATCCAAAACAATTTGCCTACCAACCGGCAAAATCAACGATCAATGCTCTACAATGTCTAGTCAGAGACATAGAAAAGACATTCGATGCAAAAAAAGCGGCTATGTGTGCATTCCTTGATATAGAGGGTGCGTTTGATAACCCCTTTATTCGAATCCATACAAAGAGCAGCAGAATCAAGGGACATTGAACCCTCAACGATTAAATGGATTAAAGCCATGCTAAGAAGCCGCAAAATCGCTCTGCTATGGGAGAGGGACTGCAATGGTCAGAGCGGTAAAGGGGTGTCCACAGGGGGGAGTACTATCGCCCTGTTCTGTTCCTTTGTGGTTGATCGGCTTCTGGCGGAGCTGTCAGCAAGAGGCTTCGATGTACAAGGCTACGCAGACGACCTCGTAATCACCATCAGGGGCAGGCATGATGGCATATTATCTGCTCGCATGCAAGCGGCCCTAAACCCACGGACATGATGCCTATAGTGCGGGACTTCCAGCGCTCTTTCGAAGTGGTTATTCAAGACCGCCAAACCTCACTTGTCTGGTACACTGATGGATCTAATATGGAACAGGGGTTTGGCGCGGGTGTCTTTGGACCTAGATGTAGACTATCAAAGTCTCTCGGCAAGGCTCCCTCCATCTTCCAAGCTGAAATCCATGCAATTGACATTTGCGCTTCTGAATGTGCCAAAAAAGGCCTTCAAGGCGCAACCATATATATTTTATCGGACAGCCAGGCCGCTTTAAAGGCATTGACTTCATGCACTTTTAATTCAAAGCTGGCCTGGGAATGCCGACAATCACTAAACCAACTGGCCAAACACAACAGAGTTAGTCTGGAGTGGGTACCAGGACATGAAGGAGTGGAGGGCAATGAAATTGCCGATCAACTCGCCAAGGAAGGAGCACAGAGACCATTCTATGGACCTGAGCCCTTCTGTGGCACCACTAGAGGCCACATCTACGAGGAACTCAGAACATGGAAAAAATGTCAAAAAGAGACTTACTGGAACAATATCCCAGGACAAAGGCAGGCGAAAAGATTTATTTCGCATTCACCTAAGTACACAAAGAAGCTACTGGAACTTCAAAAAAATGAACTTAAACTGGTTACCGACTTCCTAACAGGACATGGCCCTTGGAGGTATCACCTCAAAAAAATGGGAAAGACTGAGGATGAACAATGTCGGTTTTGTCACGAGGCAAACGAAACTGCGGAACACATTCTCTGTGAATGCAGAGAACTGACCCGACAACGGCTTAAATACCTCGAAGGGGTATATCTTACTCCTAGAGATATTATTCAGCTTGCACCGCGTAGTATCCTGAAGTTTGCCAAAGATATAGGAATTACCGGGCAGTAAACAACGAACGGTATTCACAAAAGATCTCTTTAGGTCGAAGTGAAGGAAGGCTACACTAGAGCCGAGCGACCCCGTTCATTACAATACAATACAATACAATTGCTAAAATGCTAGAAGCATTCCAGTTTATTATGTGGTTGTTATCATATGCGTGTTGACAGATTTTTGATTTGTAGAATTCTGTGTTTTTTATGTATGTTCTATGTTCTTTTATGCGTTTGCCTAATGGTCTGAAAGTTTCACCCATATAAAATGTATTATATTCGCAAGGGATCTTATATCTTATATCTTACACCTTTTTATTTATAAGATCCCTTGTAATAAAATTGTTCCATTTAGGGGTGGTTTCATGTTGATCTCAGAAATAATATATTCAAATTTGAAGAATATTTACCGGAAACGAATTTGACTAAGAGTTAAAGCACTTCAAGATAAGGCTAAAAGTATATTTTGCGGTTTGGCTTTGTGGGGGTTTTTTAAAATCCTTTGAAGGCTTGGGTTTATCATTTGTATTTGTAGTTACCTTATATTTACTTCAATTGGGGGCAGTCAAGATTTCATTAAAATTAGTTCAGTACTTTTTATGAAACGAAAACGAAATCAAAACTAGGTACGAAACAAATTAGGGGCCTACAATTACTTTTTAAGGTTGGTGCCAGCACTAAAAAGAATATCAAAAATTGTTAGGTATTTTTTTTCCTTTATTTTGTATCGGAGATTTCATTTCTTTTTCGATTAACTTCTATATGTGACGGCTTTGCTACCTCAAAAAAATTTTAGGCCCTGAATTTATTGTGTTCTTACTTGTTGGTGAATTAAGTGTACACAAAAAAAAATATTTCATAATCATAAGTTTTTTTAAGTCGATTTAGTGTTTTAGTTTACCTTTTTATGGTAATTTCTAGATAAAAGTAAAACTAGAATATTTTTAACTCTTTCTAAAACTTGTGTCGTGATCAAACGAATCTCTGCCCTAGATCTTTATAGGTCTGGTTTAAATCACCCATTAACAAAAATCAAACGAGTGTAATATCAGAAGTTTTGGGCGGTAACTCTACAAATCCTCGCTATCCTATCTATCTCTCTGGAAATACAACAATAAAAAATGTTCTTGCATCTTTCGTAACGTGGGAGGGGCTCCCTTCTTCTAATAGGATATACTTTGGTCTTACTTACTTACTGCGTAGCACTACAACCCAGGGTGGGTCTTGGCTGCCTTGACTATCTGCCTCCACCTGGAACGCTCATGGGTCATTTCCGTTCATTCTTACTGGTCTACTCCAAGGATAGCCAGATCTTTAATGTTATCTCTCCATCTGAGCCTAGGTCTTTCCACTGGTCATTTTCCTGGTGGTGCTTCTTTCCATACCCGTTTTATTAGGCGATCTTTTTGGCTTCTCTGCACGTGCCTTAGTCTGCCGCACTTTATCTCCTAAATGGTGTCAGGGCCTTGATATATTTGAGCAAGCTTAGCATTGCTTCTCATTTACTGGTCGGTTTTAGGGTCTCGAACGGGCCCATATATCATGCGCAGAATTATGCTCTCAAACCTTCTTAAGGTGCTTGCCCATTAGAGCAACGCGGCGCGGCGCGACCGTGAACGCGACGTCGCTAAGGGTTGTCCTCCCAGGCCCAGACCGACGGGCGCGAAATCTTCTAAAATTGGCAGGGATTGCGAGTTGTCAGGGTCATCGGACGAAGATTTTTTGTGTTTGGAGTAATTGCTGTATGGAAGGAAGAAAAGAAAAAGAAACAGCGAGTTTGGGTCCATGAAATTAATCGAAAGAGAAAAGGAGAATTCCATCCTTATTTTCAGATTTGAGAAATGATGCAAGAACATTTTCAAATACTTTCGCATGTCGGAAAAAAAGTTTTGAACTTCTTATTTAATATAGACGTTATAAACCCAAAAGAAAGATGATAAAAGATGCAAGTTTTTTTTTTCATACTTTCGCATGTTAGAAGAAAAGTTTTTGGAACTTCTTAGTTTAATACAAACGTCTATAGAACACCATTTAGCTTTTACATACCTTGAAATCATAATCCACTAAAGAGCTTTTTTATTTAGATTAATTAAAAATATATAAAAATAATAAAAGACAAATATCACAAAAATAGCAACAAACAAACAAATGCAGTGATAATAGAACAGAGCAACATGTGAGATTTTCCGATGATACTCGAAGGAGGAAAAAATTGACACGAAGACACCCCGACTTGCTCGTTGCTTATCTCCCGTATTGCTCAGTGTTCTATCCCTGATGCATTTAATCGCGTCGCGCCGCATCGCTCTAGTGGGCGAGAACCTTTAGAAGCTCTGTGTCGCGAACTGTCAGTGTCCATGTTTCACTGGCGTACGTTGCTACTGGACGAATTATTGTTTGATAAATTACGGTTTTGGCTTGTCTTGTGATAAATTTTTATTTTAGTAGGGTTTTTACTAAAAATAAGCATTTGTTTGCTTGTGTGATTCGATGCTTAATCTCTTCTTGCATACTATTGTCTGCCGTTATCACTGGGCCCAGGTACTTGAAGGTTCGCACATGCTCAAATACTTTGGTCTGGATTTTAATAACAATACAAACCTTCTTTGTAATTCTTTTATTAATAATGTTTAAGCGAATTTAAATACTCCACTTTTTAACTGCAATATTTAAAATCTTAATTTTAATTAAAAAAAATGATTTTTAAAAGATAATTTTTTTGGATCCCCCATTTCAAAAATGAAGAAACCCAATTTTTTTTGCCCGCAACGACCATTCAATTACCCCCAATTTGACGATAAAGGATGTAATTAACATTGCGTACCACGGGTTTTCAGGTTTTTTAAAGAAATTTTAAGGTCCCAAAATTTTCATTTTCTAAAAAATTAAATAAAATATTTTTTTAGGGAGCTCCAAAACCTGGATTTAAAGCCAGGGACAAAGCCTTTGGTCTCATGGAAATAAATCCCCACAAGTCAATAGTTCCATGCATTTTAGTTGACATTTTCGAAGCAAAGCTCAATGCTCTTTCGTGTGATTTATTATCCGGTCAAGTTAGCCCGAAAATAAGGAGTGCCCTTGCATGAGTTTCCAAAAAGCTGAAAATTTACATCCCTCAGGTCTTCTCATTCAATATCTATGATAACCATTATATGAAGCGTAGAATTACTGTCTATGTATTTAATTTATATCAACATTGTCTGCAACGTATTGAATTGAATATCTTCTCGTATGATTGCTGCCGCAGCTTTCAGGATCTTAAATCGCTCAGAAAAATACTCAATCGGAAGTCATTAATAATTCTCATTACCCCCCACCAGGTCATACATTTAAAGATATAAATAGTCATTTGCCGGAGTCACTGACTTATTTTTTTAAACAAATAATTTTTTACAAATGTTTTCGTACTTTGGTATGTGCGCATCTTATAATGAAACTATCTATGATGTACGAGGTAGCAACAGTTTTTCATGCTCCACCTTATATCTTACCACCAGAAAGAGGCATGTTTATTCAATATGTTGCAGACAATGCTAATATAAATGTAAATACATAGACGGTAATAATACGCTTCACATAATGGGTATCATAGATATTGAATGAAAAGACCTTTTATTTTACTAGGATTTAAGAAAATAGACCGCAATGTGGGCCTACTGGCGAAACCACGTTAAAAAAACGTGTCAATTACACGTTTACACAGATGGCGTGAAAACGTGCATAGTATAGGCAAGGAAGTTTAAAGGTGTATGGAAGCCCAATGGTATGGCCAATTCGATCAAAAAATGTCCAGCCCAGTATGAAAATAACTGTCATAGTTGGCCCCGCCTGCGCAATAACAAAATTCCACGAAATAATTTAATGTGTTGCTTACTTACACACTGATAAATCAGTGTGTAGTTAGGCAACACATTATACTTTTATGAGAGCCGGAGTACCGGTTTTGGTGCAACAGCGCGCGCGGCGCGTATGAAACTATATCCGCGCTGTACCATCAACCGTCGTCATCTCATCATTCGTCATTTTCGTTGGGGTTTGTGCCCTTTGCTCCGTATTAGTTTCGATTGTTTTGCTTTGTGTGATTATATTTTGTGGTTGCAGAAGTTTTTTGGATTGATAAAGACCTTATTTTAGTGATTAGTGTTTATTAAATTGTGACTATAATTTTGTGTTTATTGTTTGTTACTTATAATATCGTAACAAAATGACTAGAGGTTGTATGGTTTTGTCTTGCAAATCCAAGGGTAACAAACCCGGCATTTTTTACTTTAGGTAAGTATTTCCTATATTTAAATTAGGTGCTTCTTATGAGACGTAACGTTAGGTAACCAAATAAATAATAATATATCAATTATGAATAATAGAAAATGAAAATTTCATAGAAAATAGCAGTGAGAAAAGTAAGGCAATCTTAACTTTTCTTTTAGATGATTTCCACAATGTCTGTGTATTTCTGTGGATTATTAAAAAGAAATAAGGTTTACATTTAGGTACTTTTATTTTATTTAATAATTTAGTACATTCTTTTAAAGGATCAAAATTATTAATTACTGGTCAGACCAGGCAAATTTTAATATATACAGGTCCCTCTAATTGAATGAAAGAAAATACAATTTTATGTTAAATTTCCTTTTTGCTTTTTCTGGATTTGCTTAAAAAGACATTAGATTTTTGGTTCCTTAATTACATTATCAACTTTTTAAGCTCGACATACTGTAGACACATAATATCTAACGGATGTTACAATGGATACCTAGGTACCAAAGGTTACTAAACATTTTTAACCACTGTTATTCTGTCTCATGAATGTTTGTTATTAGTGAAAAGTATATGCCTAGACAAAGACAGTTATAAAAATTTTTTTCACTTTTTTAATGTACTACAACCAGAATCTTAGGATTAGATTAAACTCATTTACACTATCTTGCCCTTTTTTATCACAAAATTGGTGATAAGTACATGAAACTATCATAAAATATTTGAAATTTATTTTAAAAAATCGTGTTTTTATTTATTTACAAAGATTTTTGGTAAAAATACAAAACTCCCAAAAATATCGACCCTTTAAATAGAAGGCTGTAAAATGGCGCCATCTATTCTTTCCATATTATATCAGATGATATAAAATCCAATATTACACAATAATTTTAAATATTGTATAGAAGGGTCGTTTAATAACCAACAATTTTGTGCGAAAAATAAAAAAAAAACAGTGAATGTTTGAATTTGACATTTGATGATGTCAACTTTATAGATAGTAACAAAGAATTATGAAAGTCCGGCCCTGACCTACTAATCATTGCGCAAACTCCGCGGGGCCAATCCCGCTGCCCTACACGCCTGGACAATTTTGTTCTACAGTATTGGGCAACGAATTCTTGAATAGAAATAAAGTAAACAAACCTTGTTTGGCATTTATAGATTCAGGGGGGCAAGAAGGGATAGTTCTTGTAAACACACTACCGGCAACTTTTTTAGAAATGGTATATTTTAGGCTTTTTTTTAGAAATGGTATATTTTAGGCGAAAAAGTGTGAAGACAATTTTTGTAGACAATTACATGATCTACAATTTTTGTCTAAGCTATTTTTATCATTAAACGATTAAACTAACCGTTTAGCCAAAAAATCTAAAAAAACTCATTTTCGCAAACTTTGACCTTGTATTAAACGTTTTGCACACATGGGATCGATGGGAACTTTTCACAATTTCATTATAAAGGTATTTTGAACATTCATGTAAATTTTCAGCTTCTTGGAAATTTATGCAAGGGTAAATGTCTATTTTGACCGATAATTAACTATAATTTTAAACTATAAATGAATACTTTAACTCATCTTCAGTTACATCTAAGTTAGTCTTCGGTCATTTTTTTAAAACTTTCCATACTGATGGTTCTCAACATGCTGATTAAAAGACTCCACGGGCATATACCCGAAAACACCCCCAACCCCATCAAAATCACCCTCAAAGGTCACTGCGATTTTTTCTATGGAAAATGGGATTTTGCCAATTGTTTTTAAACTTTGTACAGTGATAGTTCTCAACAAGCTGATCCAAAGTCTCCACGGACACAAAACCCGAAACCCACCCCCTAAAATCACCCTTAAAGGTCACTGGAAATGATGTTGACTGATAGTTTGGTCAATTGCTTTGCGGAATTTTTCGATAGTGTTTTCAAAGCCACTTATATAGTTACAGAGCTACTACAGCCTGAGGTTGATTTTGGAAGGGTTGGGGGATTTTGGGTTTTGTCCTGTGGAGATTTTTGATCAGCGTGTTGATAACTATCACTATGCAAAGTTTGAAAACCATTGACCGAAACCCATTTTCCATAAGAAAAATCCCCAGTTGAGTGTGATTTTAATGGGGATGGGGGCTTTTCTGGGTATTATGTCCGTGAAAACTTTTAATCAGCGTGTTGAAAACTATCACTATGCAAAGTTTAAAATCAAATACGGGTTTTGTGCCCGTAAAGACTTTTGATCAGCGTGTTGAGAACTATTACTATGCAAAGTTTAAAAACAATTGATCGAAACCCATTTTCCATAAGAAAAATCCCAGTGACCTTTAAGGGTGATTTTAGGCGGGTCGGGGGGTTTTCGGGTTTCGTGCCGTGGAGACTTTTGATCAGCGTGTTAAGAACTATGTATGCAAAGTTTAAAAGAAATTTACCAAAACCTATTTTTATAAGATTGCAGGGTCCTTTGTTTTGTTCCTATTTCTCAAAAAGAAAAATATAATTTTCACAGTTTCACTGTTTGTTTTTTTTATATTTGAATGATTTATATTGATTATTTTAGAACACTTACTTATACCCTACTATAGTGCTGTTACTTATTTTTAATCAAGACAATTCTCTACTTCTTTGTAGGATATGACCAAAATTCCTCCAAAATGAAAACCCTAAAGTTTTCTTAAAAGGATACAAAACCTATTCACCATCCTTGGCCAAAAGAAACTTTGCAAAAAGTTTAAAGCTTAAGGTTTTGTAAAGTTGAACATAATATATATGCCATCCTTTTATCACAGTTCACCTATTTGGCAAACTTTCCACTAAAATTTTGTGTGTAAAAGTGTGTTTTTTTATATGTGGAATTTTTAAGGAAATATTTTTACTACTACTAGTTACAGGACTATCAGAACAGTTAGGTATTATGTAAGAAAATAAGCTGCTAATTTAGTTAGTTGTTAAAGTAAGAAATATTTGGAGTCTTTTTTTTGGCATACAAACCTAATAATTTCCAAACATTTTTAAGTACCTTGTTAAGTACTTTTTTAAAAATGTTCTAAATTATATCGACAAAAGTTTATTTATTATCCTTATCTGCATAAATGTAAATGTAAATTTATCCCACTTTGTTTACCGTAGAATTTCTCGACTCTTAGAATTCTATAGTTCACAGAATTTCGACCATCTCTTGCCTTTATACAGACTGGCTAATCTTAATCTTAGGATAGAATTTCTGTGTAAAGAAGAGGGTAATAAATTAAGAATATATAAATAAAAAAGAAACAAAGCAAAAAATATCCCTCATTGCCACATTTCTTTATTTATTATGTGTGTCAAATGTTATCCCCCACTTTTAATTCAATTGGTTTGGACGGGCGGTTTAAAGGGGCAGGGAGGCAGCTCTTTTACACACGTCTCCTAGTATTTTGGTTGGTTGGTTGGTTATTTGTTTTTTGGCTCTGGTCCTTTACGGTCCCACTTGCAGCTTATTAGTAGCACATTTAATGCGGCCAAAATCCGATGTATTCTTAAGAATCAGATATTACTTGAATTATGCAATGATTTCAAAGAGTAAAATCAGGATAACCGGTTTTGATACCATTCCTATTACGGTATATTATGGCGGGAAGTAATTTGTTTCTAAAGGTTAATTTAAATACTCGATTTCTGAACAATATGTAACTCGATTTCCGAATGTAATGGTAAAACGGTGACATTAAAATGTATTATCAAAATATTGATTAAATGAATGTAAGCCGAAGAACTCATAGGGCGTTATGCTTTTGCTTATCAGCCAGTGTCTACTTCTGAGACAATTTTAAATATTCTAAAAGGTTGGAAAGGTCGGGTTGTATCAATTATTAGTAAAAACTTTTACATCTTAAGGGGGAGCCGTTTTTTAAACATCTATTTTAATTTTTTGGTACCATTTATAAAAGAATTTCCAGATAAATGGTATAAATAGATAAATGTACCGGGAGTTCGGAAATCCGGGGGTTGGCAGTTCAAAGCGTGAGTCTCCGTAAAAACCTTTTAATCAAAAAAGATAAGATTGTGTTATGGCAAACAAAAGTTTTTAAAGGAATACGTAATCATATGCCCAAAGGAAAATAGTTACTGCGTACCTGCTACCCGAACACCCGCTTCGCATCGTTCGGGTATCTACGGTCGCGTCCGCAAAATTTAGGATCGAGATTTTTTATACAAGCGTGCGGAAAATACTACTTCTATGCACATCGTGCGAAAGCATGCGAAAAAGAAGTAATTTTCGCACACTTGTAGAAAAAAATATATTATACTGATAAGATATGGATAAGTGAAAAACACACCCGCCTAAAATTATGAGGGAACTTCATATTACAAGTGCATTACTCGCCACATTTTCTACAGGTTTGAAATCTTCTTCGAAAAGCAGGTTGACCAATTCTTAACCATGTACGTAGGAAATAACTATGGATTTTGGATGGCGGTCTCTACGTCTTAAATGTAGAAAGAATTGAATAAAGGGTTATTGTTCGTATTGATGCTCATAAAACCCGGTTCGCTAATAGTTACTTATACTGCAACCTATTGCAGCCGGACAGTACAAATATATTCATTTCTGCTTGGCAAAAAGCATTATAGTGGACTGGTTAAAATCAGAGACCACATATGATTTAATAAAAATATGTCGTGACATAGGGTTGCTGGATATTGTCCATGTAGATATGCATCGGTACAAAGTACAACTCTCTTTAATATGAACAATTGAATCCAGAAGTTGTGTCTGAATTAGTGAAAGGTTTGTATTATAAAAGTAAGCTGTGTCCGGATTAAGGAGGTTATCCTGTAGCAATTAGGTTGTTGAAGAAATGGTGTATAAATGTAGAATTTTATTACAATTAAAATTACCGTCGTACCACTATGAACTAAATCCTATAAAACGTATATAAGCGCAGGTAAAAGGTGACGTAGAAAAAAATATTTTTTTAATTAAATGACGTCACAGCTATTGCTGGTGTAACAGCAGTCGAAGTTAAACCTTTTATTTTCACTTGTAGTTCTGCATATATAGATCTGTGAATATAATAAATTTTATAGTGTCTTTTTTCTTTCTCTCCCGCATGCTTGTTCGCACCTCTGAGGACTGCCTCTAGTAGGTATATGCTCGAAGGTTATATTATACAGACAAAATGCAACTTTAAACTTAAAATATTCACGTCTAGCATAACTAAAAATATTAAGAGTTTAAACTTTTTTAGAAAATACGGGTATGTCTTACATGTTAAACAATAACATTATGCTTTTTTAGTTTTCAAATGAAAGGTGCCTAAAAGTTGCAGGTATTTTATTACTCAGTGATAGTTTCTCCAGGTATATAAAGCCAATAATAGTCCATTGTAATTTACGATTAAAAATCCGTAATTCCATTAAAAAAAAACTTATATAACTGTTTGGTTCTATATTCTTTATTATGTTTAAAAATATGCATTTATAAACATATATTTAAAACCTGCATATATTTAGAATACAATATATTGATTTACGAAAATAACAAAGTAAACTGCATTTAAATGATAAACAACCTTAATGAATAGCACCATATAGATATATAGAAAAATAATAATATTACATAATAAATAATCTACATGCATTATCTAATAAAATATCATATTACTTTATCATTTCTCTCTACAACAAATATATTATGCAATATGTTTGAGTGATTTTATTATGAAACATACAAAAATGTTTTTAAAAATTTTTACACAATGCTTCACTTTAACATAATTAAGTTGTTGCATGTTATTTACTATTGATCCATGATATATATGGGTATACTATGTACTTAAAATTACTTATGGCACTGTAATTATGGAAGCTCCGTTATCATACATAAAAGTATATTATAATCTTTTTTTAGTTAATTCACTTTGACAAACTTTCCACTCTCAAGACTTTTAACATATTCCTTTCTTGCTTCCATGTCATCAGCTGGCCGATTATGTGGTGTCCAGACAGGCTCACCAACAAAAAATCTTTTTGCAATAATGTAATTCTGAAACATTAAATAAGGTATAAGTTTGGTGGGTAAGCGGATAGAAACAGGGATGATAAAAATTAGGATTAAAAAAAACAAAAATCGATGATTTTTTAAAAAAATTATGAATTTTTTAATTTCCTAAAAAAAAATTCCAGCTTTTACAAACATTATTATTTTTAAGTATTTCTAACTGCTTATATTTTGTTTTGTTAAGTAAACAAATATTTTTAGGCAGGAATAGTACAGATACTAAGCAAAACTGGGAAGTTTAACATGCAAATTTCGTTTGCGTAGTATTTGCAAGTTTGCTCCTTTCTCGAAACTTGTATTAACGTAAAAAATTTCGTCCGCGAGGTATTGCAAGTTTGCCGCTTTGTCGAAACTTTTAATAACTGCCAGAAAACGCCCGGCTATATAAACGATACGCACTTATTTAAGTTATCATATCAATAACATTTTTGTTTTAGGAATTAAACTATCAAAACATTTGGACTCATGACAAATGCCCCTATTTGAAAGGAATGTAGTATTTGGCAGCATTTTATAAAAAAGAAAGTGTTGGGCAAACTAGGTTGTAGAGTAGTATGTAAAAAGTGTGACAAGGAATTACAAAGTCTAGTGGACAGACTAAGTCAATGAGACATGCAAAAGTGAAATTAGTGATAAGCAGTGGTCTTGAATCTCTTCATGGGGATTTCAGTACAGCTGAACTAGCCAGAGTAAATTATCCAGTTGAAAGAAACAGAAAGTGATAACGTGAAAAAGATGTAGGTGAGTGAAAATAGTGAAGTACGGTCATTTGAAGATTTTGTTGTGCAAACTGGACAAGATAAGAAAAAGAATTGGACAATAAGGAGGTTTGAAGGCCTAAGATGCCAAGATGGTTACTTCCACCATCTAGATTTCAGTGATCTAACGCTTTTCAATGACATATTTAAGAAAAAATCATTATTGTTTTAAAAGTTATCTGGACAATCTGTTTATGTCCTTAGATGGATGGTTAATATATAATGAGCCGATAATCTTGTCGTTTTGACTGCAGAAGATGTTCTTTTAGAAAGCATAGATACATCTGGTCATCTCCATACAGCTGACTATCTTGCCGAATTGGCTATTAACTCAATAAATAAGTGCAAAAATGAATATAACTGTAAAATAACTAGTATTCTTACAGATAATGCAATATGGTGTGAAGAAAAAAATTACCCAGTTGTCCAATTACCCTATAATTACATATTTCATATCATATCAATTACACTTACCTAGTTTGCTCTCCAAGATTTAGAAGCATCGCAGATAAAAGAACATATAGTACAGGGTCTTTGATTATATTTATGTGGCTTCTGAGGCCTTTATTTTTAAAGACAGAAAAAAATGTTTTATACCTATAAAAATTGTAGGATTTTTTCCATATTATCTTTTGATATCCATCCTGCAACCTAGCTATTTCCAATGCATACTTAGGTCGGACCTGCATGTTTTGTTCAGGAAGATTCTGAACGGACACAAATTTATAAGAATAAAATTTGTAAAATTTTAAGGTTAAAAATATTTTATAATCTGTTTTATTAGGTTCAGATGCCCCATCCGAGATTGATATTTCAGGATTTTCTAAAATTATTAAAAGTAGTTAGTGCTAGTTCAACAGAAAAAGTATAATAATTATCCTGAAAAAACGAGGATATCCAAAATTTTTGTTTTCATTTCATGCTGCAATCCTTTTCTTCATTTTAAAGCTTTTTCGTTCAATAAACTTTCTTACTATGTATTTAATAGTATCTATTGATGGTACCCCTTGTTAAGGATATAATAAGTAATATTTCCTTGGCACTGTCGTTACATTATTATTGTTGCCATAAAAAAGACGCATAATAGCGATTTTTTGTTCTTCTGAATAGCCCAGAGACAAAAAGCAATACAATCTACTTTTAATAGTTAAAATGATAAATTTGATGAAATGATTTATTTTTTCAATTTATTTATATTTTAAGCTTAAATATCTCAAAAATGGTTCATCCCAATATCATCAATGTATATATATTTGAAATCAGAAAAAATATATTTTATTGTAGCGCATAATAAACAGGGTGTTCCATTTAAAAAAGTTGCAGTTGTCTATATTTTTTTATTTTTTTATTGCGATATTTTTTTACTGATAATTTTAAAAGACAATATGGAAAAAAACCTACAATATTTATATAAAACATTTTTTTCTGTCTTCACAAATACAGGCTCTAGAAACCACGTAAATATAATCAAAGACCCTGTACATATTGTGAAATACTTCAGAAATACCTACATATTTGACAAATATTCATCTATCTATATATCTATCAAGAAAAAGGGGGCAAGTAATTGGTCTTAACTCAGAATGTTTGATGGAATACACTTGAGATTGTCTTGAGATCTATGTAAATGAGTTGCCAAAAATGTTATTAATATATGTGAAGAACATAAAGATAAAATTGCTCCAGTGATTTTTAAAACAATTTCAAATATCTGTATTAAAAGAATGGCTGAAGATTTTCTACAGTTGCTATAGCACTGAATGCAATGCAACAAAAAAGGCATTTTTATCCCAAGCAGTTTATATATGGGAAAAGTTACTGGCTATTTTTGACAGTTTTGAATTTGAAGATGAAAGAAGCTTGCGTCAATATCAATTATTTAAAAACAGATATTTTGGATCCTACAATAAACAAAAAGAATATCCATTACTAGCTGAAGAAAAGCGAGATGCTCTACACAATGTTTCTAAATATTTTGCAAACACAGGATTATTACCATTACTAATGAAGTTGGAAGCTAGCTAGGTAGGTAGGTTTAAAGTGAGTGGGTATAACACCCTTCCACCGTGACCGATCGGTCTATTTTGGCTCACACCCTTTTATATTTCTCCCACCAGGTCCAGACTCCTAATAAATCTGATGATCCTGTTGGGAGAAAGATCTTTCAACTCCCCCGGCAACAAGGTGTCATTGCCGAGGATTGCGAGTCTTAGTTGTGCCAGTGCTGGGCACGAACACAGTGTGTGTTCTGCCGATTCATCCCCCTCCATGCACATGCGGCACTTGACGTCTTCCGCTAAAGTTGGAAGCTAAGTCGGACTCTTTTCACAAAACTCTGTTTTCCAAGGAAATAATAAAAAATGTAACAGCAATGCAGTTGTGGAAATCTCAAGAAGATGTTTCAGAAATTAAACAAGTGCTCCCTATAGTGAGTTCTGTTTCGTGTGTCTGTGCATCATCTGCTGATATCGAAAGGATGTTTTCTAATTATGGACTCGTACATTCAGATGTAAGAAACAGACTTGGCAGTGCCAAAGCAGCTAAACTAGTATTTATATTTAAGCATTATAACACTACAATGTGGGTCATTCCATGTCAATTCAACCAGGCCATTTCACCAAACACCTCAGATTTTTATAAAGCTTGGTATATTTGTTCTATATATAGAGATGAATAACACCACCAAATTTTGAATTTTTATCTCACATACTTTTTAAGTTATAGCACTTTAAAGTTTTGTCGTTTCTCAATTTGCGAGCCTTGGATAGTGCCGAGTAAAATGTGTATTAGAATAGAAAAAAATTCTCCTTCACTTATTTGACACCCAATCTTGGTGAAATTTTTAAGGTAGGTTCTTATAAGTATAAGGAATTGATAAAAGTATAAGTTAAACATAAAATATTATAAAAAAATATATTTTGGACTTTTTAAAATCGTAAAAACGCAAGCATGGCTCAGCGTAAAATTAAATATCTCAAAAAGGGAATGAGATAATGAAGAATTTTTTTCTCCCTAAATTATCTGCATGAAATGGGCTTTAATTTAATAAAATAAAATTTTTGTGTTTTTGCTTCCTTATATTTATTAAGGCCATTGCAAGTTGCATTATGTTACTTACGAGCAATGTGAAAGTTCTCCTGGTTTCAATAAATGGGTACAGTTTGTAACAGAAGAATAAATTACATTTTAATGTTTGAAAATCATAGTTCACTATTCACTGTATTTAAAGGCTTTGAAAGCTAATGAATTATTAGCTTTTCAATTAATTTTATGCACTCTGTTGAGAATTGATATATTCTTCCCGTCGAGGTGTGTGGAGGCTCAACCACTGCAAGTATATGCGGAATTGGCACATCACATATATCATCTCGTTTTGGCCAGTAAAATGAGGGAGATGGTTAATACTTGTATTTTCTTTTTTGATGCAAGTTTAGTTACTTCACTTTTTATATTCTCAACAAGTAGGTCCATTTCTGCTGCCTTCTGATTAGCCGTTTTTTGTAATTTAGGTATTTTTGCTTGCAATTGAACATCTAAAACTGTTTCAATTTTATTTTTTAAATTTTGTTGCAGTTTTTCTAATTTATTTTGTGCATAGCCAATTTTGGAGTTTTCATTTAATGCATGTAATTTAAGAGGTGAACACCGACATCCGTTAAAGAGGAATTTAGAGATTCAATAGACTCTTCTTTTTGTAACTGAGTTTCAGTTTCAGTCGGCAGTGTAAAGACATCATCATCCTGTGATTCTTCTTCACTGTGATTTCAAGTAGAGAATATATTTTTAGAGCAATTGGTGCATAACTTTTTCCCTCTTTTACCTTTAGACCTTTTGTGATACAGGCCTTACTCTGCTGAACACTTAAAACTCTTAAGCTATTTTTAATGGATTTCTTATGTTTTTTAAAAGGATCACAGCAGACCTTCTGAAGGAATTCATACTTGGACAAAAATAAACTCTTATGATGCAAACAAATGTTAATTATTTCTTTATCATCTAATTCACTTCTTATTTTTATTAAGTTGAAATCTTCTTCT
The DNA here is from genome assembly GCA_019359885.1 of Listronotus oregonensis. NCBI lineage: Eukaryota > Metazoa > Arthropoda > Insecta > Coleoptera > Curculionidae > Listronotus > Listronotus oregonensis. The sequence goes on from JAHBCN010000998.1 coordinate 110,363, forward strand.
GACAAATCACTAACATTTTCCAGCCCTTTTTTATAACATAAGTTAATTTGTGGCTTTCTGTCATTTTTAATAGCCCTACACTACACTTATTGTCAGTTTCTAATCAAAATTGATTTAAAAGCAGATTAAATTTTTCTTCTTTACTAATGCATTATAAAATAGTAAAAATTGCAAAAATTAAGTTCAAAAAATTGAACTATACAGGTAAATGGAAAATCACTAATGTTTGTGTATTAATATTTGGTTTTTTAAAGATAAAATGACATCTTAATAAAAATTTAATCAACACTCAGACACACACACTACAAAATATAATATAAATCCAAAGAACGGTACACACCACTTGTAACCACCACTGCTTATAACACTGTTAACTCTAGGGACACTAGTAACAGACTGGCTCATAACTGTCAGAGATACACTAAGTGCCTAGAAAAGCAGCCTGTCCAGACATGAAAACCTCATGTTGCAACTTGCCCAGGGTAGGAGGCAGATAATCTACCTGTTTATTTCTGTGGTCTAATCTATTATAACATGAATGTTAACTTTCAACTTAGGTTCAGTAGTATGTTAAACTAAGTTTTTTAAGTGAACATTTAAATTAAAAACAAAATGTAGAAGCACTTTGTTTCTTCTTATAAATAAAGTGCTTTTGTTAAACTGTTAAAATTATTAATTCAGTTTTTAGAACAACTTCTTATTCACAAAATATTTGTTCAAATATTAAAATGTTGTTTAATTTTTATTAACAATCTGTTGCCATTGAGACTGTACAACCTCGCATTGCTCGTAAGTAATATAATGTAACTTGCAATGGCCTTAATAAATATAAGGAAGGAAATACACAAAAATTTTATTTTATTAAATTAAAACCCATTTCATGCAGATAATTTAGAGAGGAAAAATTCTTCATTATCTCATTCCCTTTTTGAGATATTTAATTTTACGCTGAGCCATGCTTGCGTTTTTACGATTTTAAAAAGTCCAAAATATATTTTTTTTATAATATTTTATGTTTAACTTAGGGTTCTGTTATATATTTTTATTAATTCCTTATACTTATAAGAACCTACCTTAAAAATTTCACCAAGATTGGGTGTCAAATAAGTGAAGGAGAAATTTTTTTCTACTCTAATACACATTTTACTCGGCACTATCCAAGGCTCGCAAATTGAGAAACGACAAAACTTTAAAGTGCTATAACTAAAAAAGTATGTGAGATAAAAATTCAAAGTTTGATGGTGTTATGCATCTCTATATATAAAACAAATATACCAAGTTTCATAAAAATCTAAAATTTTTGGTGAAAAAATTATTATTTTTTGGTTGAATTGACATGGAATGACCCATGTGTCAGTGTTAAAGGTTAGATAAAATTGGATATCCCCTCGGATATCCCATATGAAAATAGTAGCACCTCAAGTAAAATCACACTTATATTTTATATTTGTATTTAGGTACTGAATCTATAGGCTAGATAAAACAAACATCCTTGATAGGTTATTACTTTTGAAAACAAATTAACGAAATAAGGCATTCTTACCAAATATAAAAATACCAAATATACAAATAAACCTTAAATACTAGTCATTGCCTTGGAAAAACATTAAAATATTTTTTTATTCTACACTTACCTTTGTATCCAATGTAAATCTATGATAAATTCCCGCAGGTACAATTAGTAAATCTCCAGGGACCACATGAATTCTTATCCATTGGTCATTCTTATCTCTTACATCAAAATAACCTGATCCCTCAATAATCAACCGAATTTCTTCATCAGTGTGTAGATGTTCAGAGTAAAAAATATCCAGCTTTTGTTCATAATTGGGAAGACGGTCTGGAGATATTATTATTTCATCTTCATATGTATACCCCCTGTCTTTTTTTAATTTATTAAATACTTCATTAGAACTGAGGTTGTTAATGTCTATCTAGAAAAATATAGAACTACACTTGATTCTTATGCCCTGTAAAAATAAATATTATTCATAGATTCCATCTCTATAACATAAGAAGTTAAGTCCTTGTTTATATAGGACTGGTATGTGTGATTTTGTTTAAATTATTGCTATTACCTATTTTAATGACAAACCTACCTTATAATATTCAACACCAGATAATTTAAATAATTCTTCAAGAGATACGAATTCAGGAGGGTTTTTATGATGTTCTTCCCTCTTATCGCTTATCTCGTCGTTCATGTACCAAGCTTGCACCATTTTTGACCTTACTTTAATCGGGTAAAAAAATTATGGTAACTTAGCTTTAAATAGTCAACTGCACGAAATAAAAAAGAGTCAACTGATAAGAATAATAATTGTGAAATTGAAAATATAAATAACATAATCAACAGACTACTCGAGGTTAGATTTGATTAATTTTATTACAATTAGCTTCGAGCAAAAGCCTTCTAGAGGCAGCCTTGCTGCTTGGCCGTATGCCCGTGCACAACGGTTAGTGTATAACACAGAATAAAAAAGGGTTAGGTGTATAGGTAATTGTCTCGAAAGTTGCCTCCTCTCCGATTTTGACCAAATTTGGTATACGGGGGTTTTTTGGGGCGCTGATTACGAATCTGAAAAATTTTTTTCGGCTACGTTTCGTTTTCGAGATATTCATCATCAAAGTTGAAAATCAAACTAACCTTATTTACACTATTCCTCCTTCTTTTTGCACAGAATTCTTGATTTTTACACCAAATTGGTACACAATATTTCACAAACACCTTTTAAAAACTTGTTTTTATATTAATTTTACATTTTTTCCCATTTAATTGCAAACCTCCACTTTCACACGCCGCAACGTGTAGGCAACCATGTATACACTAGACTTTTTGTAAACAAATGAGATTGCTGCCTTTGAACTTGAAAGTTCGCAATTTAATGGAAAAAAGGTGTGAAATAAATGGAAATACAAGGTTTTAAAAGGTGTTTATAAATTATTGTGTGCCACTTTAGTGTAACAATCAAGAATTCTGTACCAAAAGAAGGGGGAATATAGTGAAAATTAGGTTAGTTTGATTTTTAACTTTGATGATGAATATCTCGTAAACGAAACGTTGCCGAAAAATTTTTTTTGCAGATTCGTAATCAGCGCCCCAAAAAACCCCCGTATACCAAATTTGGTCAAAATCGGAGAGGAGGCAACTTTCGAGACAATCGTTGGACTGCACCTACAAGCATTCTGAACTAGCATGCGAAAGAAAAAAAACCCACCTTTTATCTCTTTCGCACTCCTGTTTGCACGGCCAAGTGACAAGGCTGACTTTATAGTTATATGCTCGAAGAATATGTTTTGGTAATTTTGAGATTTCGACAAAATCAAATGGTTTTGACTTTTGTTATGCTACCTATTTTTTAAAAGTTTGACTTTTCTAGGAGAGATGGCGTTATTATATTAATTTTTTACAATTAGAGTAGGTCGCGAATTATGCAAAAATTCAAAAACAAAAGAAAATAATAAATGGATAAAAAAACCTTTAATTTTGTTTTCTGTCAAGAAGTAAAAGTTGTTATCTATGTGACGCGTACATTTAAATTTAAAGAATTTCGAAGATCTAGAAATCTAGCGTAGGTATACTTAATTATACTACAATTTTTTTAAAGATTTGCGTACACGGTTTTATTGTTTAATGGTTTAACTTTAATTCAGTAGGAGATACAACTTTTAAAGCAATCTTGCGGTAAGTATGCAAAATACCAACTGCATATAGATAATTATTAAGTTGCAAAAATCTCCAAGTTAAATTTATGAACGAACTAAACAATATATTAGGAAGTTGGTTAAACATTTTTTTTGTTCATTTACCATAGGGAAAATGCGTATTTGAAAACACCAACATTCCAAGGGCAGTGTTAGCTTTGAATGAAATTAACTTTATTTATTGTTAATTATTCAGGATTTGTGCTTGTAAATACAGTGTGACCAAAGTGTTTTTACATTGTAAAAGTTTTCTGCATGACATTTTTATAACTGCTTAATTTCAATTTTTACAGTTTGAAATTTATGGCCGCAATTTGATTTAATAATACTGTTTACAAAGTTACTGAAATTTCTAAGCAACTCATTGAATTATTCTGTATATTTCCCAAGTATAAAAAATGAATGCACAAATAAATTCTTGGTATTTCTCTAGAAAGTTGCGGTAACGTCGATTTTGACCAATTCTGGTTTACGGGAGTTTTTGATGCGCTGACCCCGAATCTGAATTATTTTTAGTCAAAAACGTTTTGTTTTTGGTATATCCATCATCAAACTTGAAATCAAACTAACATCATTTACACTATTCCACCTCTTAGAAACTTGTTTATATATATATATTTATATATATATATATATATATATATATATATATATATATATATATATATATATATATATATATATATATATATATATATATATATATATATATATATATATATATATATATATATATATATATATATATATATATATATATATATATATATATATATATATATATATATATATATATATATATATATATATATATATATATATATATATTTATTTTAAAACTTTTTTCCATTTAATTGCAAACCTCCAATTTAAAACGCCGCAACCATGTATACACTAGAGATTTTATCAGCAAATATGGCCCGGCTTTGAAATTAACACTTTGCAATTTATTGAAAAAAGGGGGGTAAAATTTTACTTTACGGACACCACGCCAATTTTCATGAATTTTTACATACGGGGGTTTTTTGGGACGCTGATCACGAAGCTAAAATTAGTTTTTTCCGGCAACCTCTGGTTTTTGAGTTATAAGGCCTCCAAGTGGACTAACCTTAAAATGAACATTTTTCCAAAATTCCTCCTTCTTGAAACTGATTACCACCAAAATGGAACATACACTGATTGGGCACTTACATATATATTAAACAAATACACTAAAATTTACAAAAGTTTATTGCTTATTTTTAGTAAAAAATACCTCAAATAAATCCAGTGTTTTACATCTTGACAACTTAATTATAAATCAGGCAACCAGTTATACATCACATATCTTCTTACAAGGTACAGAAAAGTGGATTTATTTAAGATAATTTTTACCTAAAATAGACAATAAATTATTGTAAATTTCAGTGTATTTGTTTAATATATAAGTGCCTAATTAGTGTATGTTCCCATTTGTTGATAATCAGTTTTAAGAAGGAGAATTTTGAGGTTAGTTCACGAGGCTTTATCTCAAAAACAGAGGTTGCCAACTAATTTTATATTGTGATCAGCGTCCCAAAAAGCCCCCGTATGCAAAAATTCATGAAAATCGGCGTGGTGTCCGTAAAGTAAAATTTTACCAAAAGGGGTAATTGTCTAGAAAGTGGCCACAACTCCGATTTTGACTAAATTTGGTATACGGGGGTTTTTTGGGGCGCTGATCACGAATCTGAAAACCTTTTTTGACCGAAACGTTTCGTTTTGAAGATATATATGCGTCATCAAACTTGAAAATCAAACCAAGCTCATTTACACTATTCCTCCTTCTTTTTGGACAGAATTCTTGATTTTTTACACTAAATTGAAACACAATAGTGGATAAACACCTTTTTAAAACTTGTTTTTATATTTATTTAATACCTATTTTTCATTTAATTGTAAAACTTCACTTTCAAACGCCGCAACCAGGTATACAATAGGCAATTTTTAAACAAACATGGCCGCCCCGTTTGAAAGTGATACTTGGCAATTTAATGAAAAAACAGGTGTAAAATAAACATAAAAAAAGTTTTTAGTGTAAAAATCAAGAATTGTGTATAAAAAGAGGGGGGAATATAGTGTAAATAAGGTTAGTTTGATTTTCAAGTTTTTATGATGGATATCTCGAAAACGAAACGTTTTCGCCAAATATTTTTTTCAGATTCGTGATCAGCGCCCCAAAAAAACCCCCATATGCCAAATTTGGTCAAAATGGGAGTTGCGGCCACTTTCTAGACAATTACCAAAAAAGGTGAAAATAAATAAAAAATAAGGTTTTAAAAGTTGTTTATAAAATAATGGGAGTAATTGTCTCCAAAGTTGCCTCCACTCTGATTTTGACCAAATTTTATATTGGGGATTTTTGGGAAGCTGATCACGAATCTTAAAACAATTTTTCTTCGGCAATTTTTTGTTTTCAAGATATTTATCATCAAAGTTAAAAATTTAACTAACCTTATTTTCACTATATTCGCCCTTCTTTTTGCACACAATTTATCATTTTTACACTAAATTGGCACACAATATTTTATAAACACCTTAAAAAATTTGTTTTTTTAATTTATTTTTACCTTTTTTTCATTAAATTGTGAGGTTTCAAGGTCAAAGGCCGCCGCCATATTTGATGATAAAATCCTTAGTGTATAGGTAGGTATACATGGTTGCGGTGTAAGCGGCGTTTGAAAGTGATTGTTTGCAATTAAATGGAAAAAAGGTGTAAAATAAATATAAAAACAAGTTTTTAAAAGGTGTTTTTAAAATATTGTGTGCCAATTTAGTGTATAAATCAAAAAATTTTACAAAAAGAAGGAGGAATAGTCAAAATGAGGTTAGTTTGATTTTCAACTTTGATGATTAATATCTCGAAAACGAAACGTTGCCGATAAAAGTTTTCAGATTCGTGATCAGCACCCAAAAAAACCCCCGTATACCAAATTAGGTCAAAATCGAAGTGGAGGCAATTTTCGAGACAATTACCATATTGGGTTATTGTCTAGAAAGTTGCCTCCGCTCCGATTTGGACCAAATTTGGTATACGGGAGTTTTTTGGAGCGCTGATCACGAATCTGAAATTTCTTTTTTGGCAACAACAATGAAACAGGCATTTTCACATACCCAAAAGATGCCTATGACGAAGAAGAAGAAGAAGAAAATAAATAATTTTGTTCTTTAAATAACTAAAATTTTTATGTTTTAACTTTATTTCAATTCAAATTGTAAGAAATATATAGCTACCAAATAAAGATAAAATTACAATATATTAACTAGTTTTATTAGGTTTTTAAATCTTCTTTAAATAAATTAATATAAAATTAAGATATACAATAAGTATTTCATCTAACGGGTTTTTAATTACACAAAATAGGTAAGTAATATTAAATGAATATATTAGATATATGCAAAATGTTATTAAATATAAATAATACAAATTATTTATTGCTAAAGATATTCCAATGATTTAATTACTTTATATGGTACGCTCCACAATAATTCGTTGATTTCTCATTTTACCTGCTACTGTTAGTCGTGAAACTCAATATACTTTGGGTACCCGCATGTAGGTCCGCACTTAAAATTTTCTTTATTTATTATTGTACCTACTTTTTGGTATATTATGTAGGTTATAGGCAAATTGCAGGGTTGAATATAAAGCAGAATCTTTCGTCTTAGTTCATCAGTCGTTTGGAGTTTGTCAAGGTATTTTCGTGTGTGTTATTGAGCATCCAAAAAACCTAAACTATTAATATTAGTAGGTAATCAGGACATGTACCCTTTCAAAAGGTGCCTACACAATAGGCAACCTATTTATGGTTGGGTTTTCCACTGAGGGTTGAAATTTAAATTTTATTGCGGTCAAGAAATCAACGAATTATTGTGAAAAGTACAATACAAGGTATTATTCACCGAGATTCACGGTTGAACTTGCATTACAGTAAGCATGGCTCAACGCTGCGGGCTCTCTGCCCTCTATCTCAAAAATTTTTTTAAACAAAATTTGCAGGAAATGCTTAAACTCAGGGAGGTGCGTTGTCGTCCGATCTTAAAATGAAAATATGTTTACGTTATCTTAGTGACCATGGCTATCAAAAAGGCATCGGTCTAGAACTTGGTGTTAGTCAAGCTAAGGTATCTCGTACTGTAACTGAAGTAGTTGACAGCATAATTGCGCAATCAAACGAATGGATAAAGTTTCCAACTAGTAGTAATTAACTGATGTAAGCCAAAAAGTTATGGTAAAGCAAGTATAGGTTTCCAACATCAATTGGTATTATTGATTGTACCCACGTAGGAATTCTGAACCAAATCGCCATGGAGACGAGTACACTAATCGAAAAGGTAATCCTACTCTAAATGTGCAGGCCACTTGTGATGCCAGAGAAATGTTAAGTAGCGTCAACGTTAGTTGGCCTGGATCCGTGCACGACTTTAAAGTATGGAAAAATTCACAAGTGAGATTACAATTACAAATAAACGCAATATTGTGCTGCCTGCTGATGATGGATATGGGATAGAGCCTTGGCTTATGACTCCATTTAGAAATCCTGCCGCTGGTGCTTAGCTTCAATATAACAAACTTTTAAAATCAGACAGAGTAACAATTAAGCGATGTTCTGACCAACTGAACGCATATTGCCTATCTTATAGTACGTTTGTCGCGTTAAATTGGAAAATGCCCCCAAAATAATTATTGCTTGCTTTGTGCTCCACAACGTTGCAAATGATCCTGATGATTTCGAACCAATTGCAGATGAGATGCCAGAATATAAACATGACTATAATGATCAAGTTAATCTTCATCTTCGTCATCAGGGACAAAAATCAAATTGGATCGTGATAAAAATTTAATAATTAAGTTTATAGTGCCGTGTTTATAAATTCACTATAATATTTAAAATCAAAATTTTAAAACTTTATAGGACAAAATTAGGGAAAATAAAACGGTACTTTATTTCAATGTCTTTTATTTCAAAGTACAAACATTGTGTATTATACAAGGTGTAATATGTTAAATCATCATAACAGTTAGAATGTTTCTTTGAATATATTTCCATTTTATTGAGTATTCTTTGCACTAACTTGTTTACTGCTGTAAAAGAACTAACCGTTGAAGTTCTTTCGTAGTTAGTCCTCTTGTTTTCTTTGTTACATATGTTTCTGTAGCTATTTGCTTTTTTCTGGCAATAACGATTTCATAGAACTAGTGGATTGGTCGTTATCTTTTCGCTCAACTGCATGACTCACTTTTTGCGAAGTAGATCCTTCTTCCACAATAACACAATTTTTTGAAATGTTAGATTGCTCTCACCGTTCATAGCCTTTAATAACTGTTCCTCCCATTCTAACAATTTGATCGCTTTATTTCCCGTCTTTTTAAGGTCTGTTTTTTTCTTTAGCTTGATTTCATATTGTTATTTTTTTTAATAAACCTTTTCCATCTAATGGTTTACCAAATTTTACCTCGTATTTCTTGGTAACGCTTAGAATGGCCTCATACTTTTTTCTTTTTATTTTTGGTACTTAAGATTTTTCTAGTATCACGGGAGCATTGGCAACTTTATTTGCTATGAATCGTAGATCATTATTGGTGTTTTCTACCTTTTTACTATCATCGTCTGAGAAAGACATGTTAAAAATATAGATAATACGCTCAAACGATACAGAAATAAAACAAAATGTAAACACGTTAGAACGTGTCGCTGGCGTACGCGTCCCTCAAGCATTACTTCTGCTTGAAGGATATCCTCGCAAGTATAAGGTAATCATTATAAATATGAAAAAAAGAAAATGCCTATACTTCTACCTTTTACTTAAAATGATTACCTTGTACTTTTACATTATGCTTTTGAGGATATCTTTCTTTATGATTACGACTCATTATCGGAGCTATAGAAACCGAAATAATCGCGAAAAATTGATTATTGTGACCATTGACCTTGCATAACTTACGGTGCAGACACGGGATTTTATGATACAACTTTTAGAACACTAAAAGGAAGGTACCTATATACGAGTTTACAGCTTATTAGCTCATATTTCGAGGTAAAACCCCTTATATGACTGCACCTTTATATGGTAGAATTAACTATCCCTTTAAAATAAAAATGTATTTTTTATTCTATCCTGTATTTTGCTTTTAAAGAAAAGAATAATTGCGTTATCATTTAAGCTATTTTTTTTTTTTTTAATTTAAGTAACAGTACATACAACAAAAAAGTAATATTTACACAATAGTGTTTCTTTCTGAAAATCTTAACTAAAATAAGGGTAATAATTATATGACTAGGGTCTCCTCCTTAGTGTCATCGTAGGCACCATTATAAAGTCTTCTCATGTAGTCCTTGCGGCAGTCCATTTCATCACTGGGTCGTTTATAGGCCTTGTAACCATAATCTTTTAAAAATCTTACCCCTTTGAATGTTTCCTACAATAAAATATTGGATATTTAGTAAACTAATAGGCCGCAAACCTGTTGTAACAGTACGGTCCCGGCAAGACAAAAACTGCAGAAATTTTCACATTATTTACATGATATAATAGTTTTGTGATTCGAAAATGGGCAATAAACGATGAGATTTTTTTTGTGTCTTTTTTTTATGGCATTGTTACAATTAAAATTACAGGTCTGTTTGTTATCCAGAAATAGAGTACTCCATTTTACACTTTTTTGTCAATAAACCGTTTGTTATCGTCAGTGTAATTTAGGACTAGGTGTTTGGTATGAATTCTGGTTTAAATTAGTTTTCCCTTAATGACGCTAACTCTCGAAGTAGTGAAGTTAGATGCATGTTTAATACAAGACCCAAAGTTGTTTGCTTATAATTATAAGCATAAAACCATTTTTAATTTCTGAAATAGGTCTAAAACGTGTTTTTTTATAAAAATCAAATCGAAACTTATTTGCACTTAGTTCCACTTTTTAGTCCTACACTCACCTACTCTGTTCTACTCTAAACTTGATAACAAACAGACCTTACATAACAACGTATATGTCGGCGCCAAACAGTAAAATCCGTCATTTCCCGAAATGACTAGAATATTAAGTGTTTGACTAAGTACTTAGTCATTTCTTGTAATGCCTAAATCCGTTTTAGGAAAACAGCGCAATAATCATTAATAATTCATTAATTGCCCCGACATTGCAGGGATAAGGGTAGAAATAGTGTATTGTGTATTGTACCGGGTGTCCAAATAAGAAAGGACGCCGGCTTTATCTTAGAAAATATTTATCGCACAGCGTTGAGAAAAAAATATTTTTTGTAAAGGTGGTTAAGAGAAATAGCTGGAAATTATTTTTAAGTTTGTGAAATGGCCACTAGGGGGCGTAACTGCAATCTTGAATTTAAAAAGGTGATGTTTCTGTGAATTTTGCTATATTAACCTAACAAAAAAATACGTGATCTTTAAAGTTGAGGATAATCTGAACCTTTTTTGTTTGACAATTTTTGCTATATCTCTAAAAATAAAGTCGTGGGGGGTATTCAAAAGTTTCCGTAAAACACACCCTGTGTCTTCGAAACGGCTCAGCCGATTTTAACAAACTTGGGCTAGTTGAAAAGAGCTATTTTTGGGCTATAATTCTTAAAATATTTAAAGTTTTGTTAGTTTTACATGTCACCGCTAGCGGGCTTTTGTCGACATTCCTACAGAAATGGTTAATTTTCTCAAACAAATTAAATGCATTGGTATTATATTTTCTTTATAAAAAAGTAGCTTAATAATGCCTAAACAAACTCGCGAAAACCGCATCTTGATATCTTGTTCCTTACCTAATATTTAGATCAAAGAAAATTTTATACGTCAATATCTCAAAAACTATAAAAGCTACAAGAAATTTTATAAAACATAAATTGTGTATTTTTACAAAACCTTTAGCTTAGGATAAATAAGCCTTTTATCTAAATGTAGTACTTTACGGGTTATAATTAAAAAAGCGAATTCTGGGGATATTCCTTGAAAAAATCCTGAAAATTCGATTTTTTGATTATAACTCGTAAAGTATTGCATTTAGACGAGAAGATTATATAACCTAAATAAGGGTTTAGTAAAAATACATAATTTATACTATATAATATTTTTGTAGCTTTTACAGTTTTTGAGATATTGACGTATAAAATTTTCTTTGGCCTAAATTTTAGGTAAGGAACAAGATATCGAGATACGGTTTTTGCGAGCTTGTTAAGGTATTATTTAGCTCCTTTCTTATAAAAAAAATATACCAATGCATTTAATTTTTATGAGAAAATTAACCATTTCTGTCGGAATATTGAAAAAAAGCCCTCTAGCGGCGACATGTGAAACTAACAAAACTTCAAATATTATAACATTAATAGCTCAAGAAAAGCCCTTGTCAACTAGCCTAAGCTTTTTAAAATAGGCTCATTCGTTTCGAAGATACAGGGTTAACTTTTTTTTTAAATTAGAATTTATTACGTCTTGTGAGTGTGTAAATGTCAATATTTTTTGTGATGAAATAGTGGGCAGCCATGTAACCCTTTTATTTTAAAGATAATTTTCTCGATCATTTTATTATAATTTCAACCTTTATTAAAAAAAAAAAATAATTTATTTATTTTTAAATGGTGACTATTAATGTTTTAACAAGAATACCACAATTAATATTATAATAATTATTATTTTCTGTTAATTTTTAGAGTTCTAATGTTGCTAGATAATACCTACAACTTTTAGGTAAGTAACTGATAGTGTACAAAACTTATTAATGGGTATTTCTCTGTAAACTGGGCAACTAACTATATTAGGCCGATATAATATGAAAAATATAGTTCGCTCTCCTTTGTACAATATCCAGTAAAATAATGTTTATTACATAAAAAACGTTTTTATGATGCACTAAAAACAGTTCCCTGCATGTCCCCAAAAACAGTTCTTTGGCGAAAAAGGTGGTTATCTCACCATTATTTTAAAAAATCATACTTTTGATGTTTAAAATTTAATGTACTTTTTACTAACAATATCAGGGAAATTTATTTTTTAATTAAATAATACACCTAAAAAAACTAATGTTAATTTTGTTACCATTTTTACGCACAGTCCCCTGGTTCCTATTTAAAACTGCCTCAATAACATTTAATACGATTAATCTTCATTTCTACGTAGTGTTTCGTATGCTTCGTAAGTTTGCCCAATGATAATAATAATTCTAAATAAAATTATTAACCTAGAAAAAACTAACCAGGGGACTGTTTGCCGGGACAAAAATAGGCTTAAAGTTGCCCAGTTTACAGAGAAATACCATAATCTTAAAAATTAATTTAACTGGCTGAGTAAAAAATATAAACTGAATAAAACTAATTAAAAATACAAACTGAAAAAAGCGATTTTTTTTAACTATTTACAACCCGAACTAACCAAAAGAACATTCTGTCATAGAATTTATTCTCTAACATTATAAACGTTTGCAAGAATTATTCTTGCACACATATCGATGACACCGTGTCGAAGACCATTTAGGGAAGTCGTTTCATAAACTTGAGGCTTGACGTAGCCTCATAGAAAGTAATTAAAGGGGTTAGGTCCGGTAAACGAGCTGGTAACTTTGTTAAAACCTGGAGACCAATATACTTATTCGGATAAGTTGCATCCAAATAATTTCTAACATCTCTGCAATATTGGGTTTTAAAAAATAGCACTGGCAGGGTAATAATATCTTGAGGCATTGGAAGATATGTGGAGTCGCTCAAATTTCCTTTAAAAAATATATCATTTGTCCTGGGAAAATTAAAAGTCACTCTAATACATACAGTTTTAAGTATTGACCATTGTGAAAAATACAGTCTCATCGCTATAGCCAATATGAATGAGATAATTATGATTATCCACAATTTCTTTAAATATCTAGGAAAGCAGCAAATATCTTGCTGCCTATATAATGGAAATTAAAAATTATTTTTCAGATTTGTATGCCCATATTTCCGAAATCATTGAAAGATCTTTTTAATACTGATACAATATGGGGGTGTAAGGTTATGTTTCACTAGCAAACTCAAAAACACGACTGCCAATGGTTTTTTGCATTCTTTAATTTTAAAGGTCGTAAAATATGCTACTAGTTTTCTAATGCAAATAATTTCGTATTTTTATCAGTAGCAAAATTACCAGTGATAAACACTTTATTTGGATAATCCTGTATATCTTTAATGATCTTTTTGCCAAGTGCCAAAACGATTTAAAACCCATTTTGCAAGATTTTCAATATTCTCCAGAGTTTCCAAAATTATATATAAATTGTAAATGCAGCAGTTTTCTCGAAATCTCTTTAAAGTAAAATCTTAAATTGTACCCTGCATAGGACCTTTTTTAGTAGGGGCTTTTTGTAATCATATAAATAAAACTATCCTAAATTATATTAAAATTATAAGTGTGTTCAGAAATAGTGTACACTATCTTTCTCTTTTTACGTAGTACGCGTTTATCGAAGATGTATTTTAGGACGAGGTGTGTAAAAAAAGTGTAAACTAGTTCTGAATAACACACATTTCTTATAAATAAAATATTTAAAGTTATACTAATTTTAAAGAGTACCATATCAAATAGGCAAGGTTAGATATTTAATTTCATATTTGATAAAATTTTATCGGTCTCCTCCTAACCTCCAGTTAACCTCACTTTGATATGTCAAATGGCAACCCCCATAGTGTGACACATCATTGTAAGCGGCATGAAATTTGCTATCCAACAGTACTAAGAAACTTTAAATCGATGGACGTAGAAGCGACTTAGAAGTAAAAATGTGTGTTAATTAGTTTATCGTGTTCAAATAATTTATTTTATCAAATGCGCCGTTATTGGCGAGACAATAATAAAGTCTGTTTTGAAATTCTTCGCGAACGTTGGCGAAAGTTTGTCTGGTAATACCTCTGCATTCTAGTGTAATTCTACATTTAAGTTCTTGAATATTTGCAGGTGGCGTTTTGTACACTTTACTTTTTAAATAACCCCAGAGGAAAAAGTCTAGAGGAGTTAAGTCTGGAGACCGTGCTGGCCATTCGATGGCACCTCGTCTGCCTATCCATATGCCTGGAAACTGTTCATTGAGCCACTCTCGAACTGCTAAAGCATAGTGGGGAGGGGCTCCATCTTGCTGGAAATGCAAATTATTTTCACTGAGTTCCATAGCACCATTTTCATCCACCAGATTTTCCAAAGATTGGACGATAGAAGGGTATATCGCATTTTCCAAAGGTTCAGATACAGTTGCCCAGTTAAATTTTCTTCCAGAAAGAATGGCCCGATAATTTCGTTTCCATAAATACCTGCCCAAACGTTGATCTTCTCTGGAAATTGAGTATGTCCTTCCTGAAATATGTGCGGATTTTCATTATCCCAATATCTGCAGTTATGTCTATTAAGAATTCCATTTAAGAAGAAAGTTGATTCGTCAGAAAAGCAGATATTTTTGATCAAATGAGGGTCTTCGTCAATTCGCTGGCACATTGATTCTCAAAATTCTATTCTTCTATCATAATCGTCTTCGTTGAGTTCATGAAGAATTTGTATTTTGTATGGAAAAACTTATTCTTTTCAAAATTTTGTGCACGGAACCCGTAGAAATATTGGTCAGCTTAGAAACTTTTGGAATAGACAACGTCGGATCTATTGCGAACTGTCCTAGTACCTCAACCTGGCGTGCTTCGTCTAAAACCCTTTCATTAGTACTTTTCTTGTTGCATACAGATCCAGTTTCTTCAAACTTACGCACCAATTCCATTACATATTTATGCCCCACGTTTTTATTTTGATGCCTCTCATTGAATACTCTGGGGTTCTACGCGCGCATCGATCTTCAGCCCCATATAGGAAAATTATTTCTATTCTCTCTGCTAGAGTATACACCATTTTAAAATCAAGATTCTTAATTTTAAACTAACGATGTCAAAATGACAATCCTAACAGTAATATTTAACTGGTTCCTAAACGTCTTAAAAACTTGTGCTATTGCAGTGTTTTGCTGTAGCAGGTAACACAAAAAATAATAATTGGAATGAATGCACACTAAAATAGTCTGCGAGGAATTTCAAAACAAGCTTGTCTCGCCAATAACGGCGCACATTTTAGATTTGATAAAATAAATTATTTGAACACGATAAACTAATTAACACACATTTTTACTTCTAAGTCGCTTCTACGTCCATCGATTTAAAGTTTCTTAGTACTGTTGGATAGAAAATTTCATGCCGCTTACAATGATGTGTCACACTATGGGGGTTGCCATTTGACATATCAAAGTGAGGTTAACTGGAGGTTAGGAGGTGACCGATAAAATTTTATCAAATACGAAATTAAACTTCCCCCTGTATATCTAAATCGACGTGTTTCTTTGTTTTTTTGGGGAGTGTTTTTTTAAAGATACTTAGGGTGGTTCGTTTTGAAATGAAAGCACTGTTTTTATATATATATATATATATATATATATATATATATATATATATATATATATATATATATATATATATATATATATATATATATATAATATATATATATATTATATCATATCATTATTATTTAGTTAACTAACTTTTTATTAGCTTGTTGGAGAATCCTAATAATATAATAATCTAGGTAGTAAATAACTCTAATTCTTAAACACGTATTAACGGTACTGTAGGTTGTAAATTGTTCATTTTTAAATACAGAAAATTCAGTTTTTGTTAACCTTGTGAGCTCCTTAACGATTCGTATATTATTATATGCTTTAGTGACCTGTCTGTGATTGGTCCACATTATAGAAAAGTAACAGAAAATCAAAATTAAATTCATTTGAATTCTTGGCACAAAAATTGATTACCTTAATGTCTCGGTGTTGTCTAACTGAGTGATGAATGTGCGTTAAAGACCACAAGAATATTAAAATTAAACAAAATTTGGTATATGTCAATAATAGTTAGAAGAAAGTTTTAATTTTGACAGATTGTCTAAGTTATATTGCAAGGAAATCATTTTAGGTATGCGAAAAATACAAATCGATCTTAATTGGGCATCAAATAAAATAAATCATATATATATATATATATATATATATATATATATATATATATATATATATATATATATATATATATATATATATATATATATATATATATATATATATAATAATTTAAATAATATTTAATATTTTTTTTTAAAAAAGTATTCTTTCAAAAAAGTTTTGCTTTATCTGAAACTCCAAATACCGCTTCTTAAAACTAGCTTGTTGTATACAGGGTAGAAAAAGAGTAATTTTTTAATTTCTTTTCTTAGTAAACATATCTTTTTCTTAGTAATTTGATATTAACATCAGCGTGCATACAGATCCAAAGTTATTCATTACTATTACAAATATATAAATTTATTACTATTGCAAATATTTAAAATTATTTTATTACAAAAACTGTATTAATGATACGTGCCAATAGTCTTCAACAATTAATTTGTTAAATAATTTCTAAAACAGAATCAAATGGCATCCTATCAACGATGACAGGTAATGTTTCTATGGTTTCATTAGGATATTGACTGTCAATTTTTGACATGCAATTTTAAATTCTAAAGTATTTTTTCTAAATATGCATTTAACGAACCGAGGCAAGCTGCAGAAGAGTTTAATGTCAACCATCCAGAGCGAGAAGATATTTCTCATCAGACTGTTAGTAATTTTATGAATCAGTTTAAACAATTTTCCCTAATTTTTTTTAAAAGGACTGGCAATAATCCAGAAAATAACAACAATGAAAACGATGAATTAAATGTCTTATACGTCACCGAAAATCCACGTACAAAAGACAAATGTCAAGGGACCTGGATCTGAAAATCTTCTTTGTTAGGTTCGTTTAAAAAAAACATAACTTAAAGCCATTTATACCTAAATTTACACACTTTGTTGCCAGGAGATAATGATTTGGGATTTGATTTTTCCGCATGGATATTAGGATTTATGGAAGATCACCGAAATTTATTTTTTTAAATATTATTCTCTGATGAAGCTGTTTTTACCGCAAATGGCACTGTAAGTACACAAAATTCTCGATACTGGTCTACTACAAATCCCCACTGGGTTATTAGCTGTCGAAACCAATATTCTAAGAAAGTCAATGTTTGGTGTGGAATATTGGGAGACAGAATATTGGGACCAGTATTCTTTGATGATAATATAAAAGGGTGAATCTTTTCTAAATTTTTTGGAGAACAAGTTTGAAGACATTCTCGATTATTTACCATTGGAATTTCGGCATAACTTAATCTTTCAACTAGATGGAGCTTTCTGTCATTTTTCTTTGCAGGTAAGGAACTGGCTAAATGCTCATTTTCCCAATAGATGGATTGGCAGAGGTACAAATATTGACCTAAACACTTGATTACTTCTTGTGGGGTCTACTTAAAGAGAGGGTGTATAAAAACTAGACCACAAAATAAGGATGATCTTATACGTCGCATAAGAGAAGAATGTTAGAACATCGCTAGATATCAGATAGCGAACGCAACCCGCAGTTTTAGGAAACAAATTATAAAATGTATGGAGAACAATGGAGGGCTTATTGAAGTATAATCTAAACAGCGTCTTGTAATTTTTAAAATCATTTTTCATTTGTAATAATTTTATTAATATTTTTGTCCCCATAACTATAATTTTATTGTTCCTGCGTAATTAATTATAAAAAAATATTTTATCAAAGGCTCAACTAGTTTTATTTTTGTACAACAGCAATTATTATGACTATTCAAAAAAAAATGTTTTAACTTTTTCAGTATTAATGGATAACTTTTGATGGCTCGGTATACATAATGGCAATGTTTTCGGATTTCTCCGAAATGTACGTACATATATTTTTTTAATGAATAAACTTTTTTCAAATAAAATCAAAATATTCTTTTTTTCAGCCCTGTATACGATAGAATAATTTTAATGACGAAATCTGGAGTTTTAGGTAGAGCAAAACTTTCTTGAAAGAATGCTTTTTGTCAAAAAACCAATATTAAAAAGATTTCCATTTGGCAAGAGAATTCACGCACACGCTGTGTGTATATAGAATAAACAATTTATCAGCGGTATTATTTTCTACTGTTATTTATATTGTCCTCAAAAGTAAGGTCATCGGTGATTTAATCCATTTTTTTTACGTTTAAAAGGTAATAAAACAGAAACAAGTGTCTTGGTTAATCTCGTACAATAATAAATAATGCATACATTTCCTCGGCTAGAAATACCCCGGCTCACGAGCTTCTTGTCAGTGTTGACACAAGAAACGCTTTATTATGCAGGGATTCGGCTAAAAAAATATATTTTAATGTAATAATTAAGGGTCTTTTTTAATACGCCCCCGCATTTTTACCTCTAAAATACAATTGGGGAAAAGAAAAAGCCGCTTTGCTAACCAGAACTAACCATGACCGACGAGAACTTAGGGCTTTTGAATTTGTCCAAATTTTTTGTAGAAGTTTTAAACAAAATTTTAACAACATATTAGAAAAAACCCGGGAATATATAATTACACTTAAAAAAAACTTCTACCATATCAAAAATTATAAAAATTTTGTTAATAACTTTTATGTAGAGATAATTAAGACAAATTTAAAAGCCCTAAGTCCTAGTCGGTCATGGTTAGTTCTGGTTAGCAAAGCGGCTTTTATTTTCCCCAATTATATTTAAGACGTAAAAATGCGGGGTCGTATTAGAAAAGATCCCAAATTATTACTTTACACATTAAAATTTAATTTTTAAGGTTGTAACACTGTTAAGAAGCTCGTGAGCCGGGGTATCTCTAGACGCGAGGCATACATTTTAGGATAGAAAAACCGCGTAAACGAAGGGTCAGCGTTTTGTGAAATCTGACTAGTCATTTGTAACCAAAATGACATACTTGTTTAATCCGTCTAGCTCTAGTTAGTCATTTTGCAAAACAGATATTATATATTTTATATATATATATATATATATATATATATATATATATATATATATATATATATATATATATAAACAGTGCTTTCATTTCAAAACGAACCACCCTAAATATCTTTAAAAAAAAAACACTCACCAAAAAAACAAAGAAACACGTCGATTTAGATATACAGGGAAGTTTAATTTCGTATTTGATAAAATTTTATCGGTCCCCCTAACCTCCAGATAACCTCACTTTAATATATCAAATGGCAAACCCCATAATGTAACACATCATTGTAAGCGGATGAAATTTGCTATTCAACAGTACTAAGAAACTTTAAATCGATGGACGTAGAAGCGACTTAGAAGTAAAAATGTGTGTTAATTAGTTTATCGTGTTCAAATAATTTTTTTTTATCAAATGCTAAAATGTGCGCCGTTATTGCGAGACAATAATAAAGTCTTTTTGAAATTTTTGCAACGTTGGCGAAAGTTTGTCTGGTAATACCTCTGCATTCTAGTGTAATTCTACATTTAAGTTCTTGAATATTTGCAGGTGGCGTTTTGTACACTTTACTTTTTAAATAACCCCAGAGGAAAAAAGTCTAGAGGAGTTAAGTCTGGAGACCTGCTGGCCATTTGATGGCACCTCGTCTGCCTATCCATGTGCCGGGAAACTGTTCATTGAACTCTCGAACTGCTAAAGCATAGTGGGGAGGGGCTCCATTTTTCTGGAAATGCAAATTATTTTCACTGAGTTCCATAGCACCATTTTCATCCACCTGATTTTCCAAAGATTGGACGATAGAAGGGTATATCGCATTTTCCAAAAGGTTCAGATACAGTTGCCCAGTTAAATTTTCTTCCAGAAATAATGGCCCGATAATTTCTTTCCATAAATACCTGCCCAAACGTTGATCTTCTCTGGAAATTGAGTATGTCCTTCCTGAAATATCGGATTTTCATTATCCCAATATCTGCAGTTCTGTCTATTAAGAATTCCATTTAAGAAGAAAGTTGATTCGTCAGAAAAAGCAGATATTTTTGATCAAATGAGGGTCTTCGTCAATTCGCTGGCAATTGATTCGCAAAATTTATTCTTCTATCATAATCGTCTTCGTTATTCATGAAGAATTTGTATTTTGTTGGAAAAAAATTCTTATTTTTCAAAATTTTGTGCACGGAACCCGTAGAAATATTGGTCAGCTTAGAAACTTTTGGAATAGACAACGTCGGATCATTGCGAACTGTCCTAGACCTCAACCTGGCGTGCTTCGTCTAAAACCCTTTCAATAGTACTTTTCTTGTTGCATACAGATCCCGTTTCTTAAACTTACGCACCAATTCCATTACATATTTATGCCCCACGTTTTTATTTTTTGATGCCTCTCATTGAATACTCTGGCGGTTATACGCGCGCATCGACCAGCCCCATATAGGAAAATTATTTCTATTCCTCTGCTAGAGATACACCATTTTAAAATCAAGATTCAATTTTAAACTAACGATGTCAAAAACAATCCTAACAGTAATTTTAACTGGTTTCTAAACGTCTTAAAAACTTGTTATTGCAGTGTTTTGCTGTAGCAGGTAACACAAAAAAAAATAATTGGAATGAATGCACACTAAAATAGTCTGCGAGGAATTTCAAAACAAGCTTGTTTTCCCCCAATAACGGCGCACATTTTGAGCATTTGATAAAATAAATTATTTGAACACGATAAATAATTAAACACATTTTTACTTCTAAGCCTTTACGTCCATCGATTTAAAGTTTCTTAGTACTGTTGGATAGCAAATTTATGCCCTTACAATGATGTGTACATATGGGGTTGCCATTTGACATATCAAAGTGAGGTTAACTGGAGGTTAGGGGGAAAGATAAAATTTTATCAAATACGAAATTAAACTTCCCCTGTATATCTAAATCGACGTGTTTCTTTGTTTTTTTTTGGGGAGTGTTTTTTTTTAAAGATATTTAGGGTGGTTCGTTTTGAAAAGAAAGCACTGTAAAAATATATATATATATATATATATATATATATATATATATATATATATATATATATATATATATATATATATATATTTATTTACGAAAATTTGTATAATTAATCATACCCCACGGCTTTTAAACATGATTTTACGCAGCCGTCAGATGTCGTTTTCATCGCGGACGTGCCAATACATAAATTATAAAGACATGTTTCGGCACATTGTAACTTTATCAATGTAAATTATGCATTGCATAAGATCCAGGTCGCTCTGCCGATGGATATAAACATTAAACCGGTAAATTTGCGTTCTGAATTTTTACCCTATTTCTTATTTCAAAGGTATTTATTAGCCCTATTTAGTTTTGATTTTGTTTAAAGTTTATTGTTTTTTTTTCTTTAGTTAATTTTGTTGTATTTCGGGCTGTGAAAAAGGCCTATTTATTATCACTATAGAATTGGTGGGTACAGTATGACTTAAGCCCGTGTGATTTAAAAAGATGATGTTTAAACTTAATTAGGCACAATTGCAATATCGCCTAAACATAATTTTAACAGTTTGTTACAAGAAACGATACCTAGGTTACTGTGTCAAAATTGGATTAATATGCATAAACAAAATAAATTGCTATTGTTATTCGCCCCTCAGTCATTTGTTAAAGTACAGTAGAACAGTATTTTTGTCTGTTTATGTAAATTGAATACTTTTTTGCGTAGTTTCCTTGCCTATGTACCTTTATTTTGTTGTCGCTTCCTCATGAGAGGTGGCTTTTCATAAGTAGTGGTTTAAAGAGCATTTTATTGTATTTTAAAAAACAAATGTCTTAATTCAGGAAAAATTTTATTCGGGAACCATATTTTATCTCAAATGTTTTTTTTTGTTACGAAAGCAAAGTTGTCGTATATAATATTATAAGGGAAAAAAATTGTGGGCAAAATAGTTCGATTGTATGAAAGTTTGTTGCTTGACAATTTCGTGAAAGACATTTACAACAAAACGTAAAAAATTGCATCAACAAAATTGGCATAAAAGCAACAAACTTCAATAAAACGAAATAAATATTTTGCCTATAAAATTTTTCTCAAATGATATTTAAGACTAATTAACGAGAAAACGAGCCAAATTTTAGGTAAAAACACAGTGTTTATTGTCAAACCGACAATAGTTTTTTTCTTTAACCTAACAAACTTTAGTCGCTGAAAAACCATTATGTTGGTTTTGTCCAGGTAAGTGCAGGTAAGAGTTTTGTCAGTAGAAAACAGGTCCTTGCTACGACATTTTGCCGGTGTAAAACACTTTAGTGAAATAGTCGATAGAAAATAATTTTGAAAATTTGTTTAATAACTGTAAATACCTTGCTTTCTGCCACAAATCTATGGTAACACCCACCAGGTATCACGATCAGATCACCAGGGACCAATTCAACTCTGAGCCACTCATCATATTTGTCACGGATGTCAAAATAGCCACACCCGGCAATTACAAGACGGAATTCACTATGTTCGTGAAAATGTTCCGTGATATGGTCTAGTAAATCATTGTCGTCAAGATTTTCCACTTTGTTTGTCAGGTGATTGTCCCGTTCCTCAATTAGATTTTTAAGTAGTGGATCGTCTTCGTAGTTGTTGGGGTCAACCTAAAAAAATGTTCATAGAAAGTAATATTACCGAATCTGAAAAACTGACCTTCATTTTTTTAAATTTACTTTAATTTTAAAATCCAAGACGAGAAGGTAATAAAACTCCTTCAAATTAACAAACTGACATAAATTGGTAGTTGCGTGGTAGGCGAATTAAAATAGGTGCAAACTCAGAGAAAATGTTTTAAACGCAATTGATGGTATGTTATCCAGTCCGACGATTTTTTTGTTAAGAGAAAAAGAAAGGATATTTTCTTTCCTGTCCTTTAAAATGATTTTGGACATTTTATAAGGAACAGAAGCAACTGTTGGAGAGGAAGATTACTGGGAGGATCAAGGATTGGATTGGCAGCAAACTGCTTGGCAAATAGTTCGGTTTCTCTTTTAAAGGTAGAAATAACTTTTAATTTTTAGGGTTAGGGGTAAATAGAATTAATACAAAAGTTTTTGCCAAGGCAAAAGTCCAAAGTTGTTGCAAAGGACCAGAAAGAATGGCTGTCATTCGAGCAGGAAAGGACTTTATTTATTATGTCATTGTTAAGACATTCTTGAAAGTAAAAATCAATTTTATTTATAATCTTAGAAATGCTTTAATAAAAAAGACACGGTAAATTTTAGCTTTATGTCCCTTGTCTTTTCTATTTTTTGTTTATATAACCGGATTTTAATATATTTAGGTTTATTATAAAGAAATGTATGTATACAATTATTAGGGTGAGTTGTGAATTTCTTCTTGTAGACAGGTTGCACATGAGCAGTCTTTCAGCTGGTTAAAAAAACTTCTTTGTCATAAGAAATCCAAAAGAGGCGAGGGCATTGTTGTGTAATAAACTGTTCAAATGCCATGTCCACTGAATTGTTAAAACAAACTTTCATCATCATTCATATCGACCTGTTATTAATAGTAAATGTTAAAAATTAGTTGGGTTATTAAAAACGAAGATTTTGATTTCTAATTAGCCATGTCGTCAAAAATTATTGTATTTTTAAATATGTATTATATATATAATAACCGACAAAACTTTCATCATCATTCATATCGACCTGTTATTAATAGTAAATGTTAAAAATTAGTTAAGGAGTTATTAAAAAAAACGAAGATTAAAAATAAATATTTTATTTAAATCCTTAATTACCAAATAGTCCGGTAACAAACAGGTTTTTAACTATTGTTATTATTAAATATTAATATATATATATATATATATATATATATATATATATATATATATATATATATATATATATATATATATATATATATATATATATATATATATATATATATATATATATATATATAATTATATATAAATTTTGCGTAGATTTATTTAATGCAATAAAAAATGGGGTACCTACTTTAAAACAATGACAATATAGCCGAAATTGGCAAAAACTTAAAAACAGTTACATTAAATTTTGTCTTTGGAACAACTACACCTAGTTAAGAAAAACCTCTCAAAATATTTTATACGTCTAATACTAAATTTAAACCATATTTATTATTTAAATTTTGTATATTTATTTGAATATTTAAAGCTTTAGTTATTTTTTTAGACTAATTTGATCTTAAGAGCGGTGGTATTCTTGCCTCCGTAACGTTGGTACGTTTTTTTAAATTTTTTAATGGTTTTTGTGGGTTTTTGAGTTTTTTCAAGCAATTTAAAGGTTCGTTAGGGTCAATTGATTCTGTTTAAGCACAAAATCTTTACCAGAGACCAGGACCAAGAAAGCCCATCTAGCGAGGACACAAAAGAAAACTTTTTGATTCTTTTGAATATTAATTACTTTTTTATTGCACTTAAATCAAATCTTAAATTAAATTTTAAAAATAGACAAGAAAATACTTACCTGGTAGTATTCAACTCCACTAGTTTTATACAGCTCCTCTAGTGTTACAAACTTTGGGATCAAACCTTTAACTTCAGATAATAGCCAAGCTCTTACCATTTTGCTTTGAAAATTTTGAAAATATTTTCACAGTATTTCAACTTGTTTTAGCACGATTCGCAAGATCATGTGATAATTGGAAATATACCTAACGTCGAGTGTCGACACTCGCCGGTAAAAATGTTTGCAAGATTGTTAATAGCAGGTAATAATAAAATGACTTAATTTTGTGTGCAAACATGCTATAAACATGTCGTCAAATATTTACCTTTATTGGATGTAAACAACAGCTTAAAAAATAACATATTGTAAATTTTTACACCTTATCGGTAAAAAGGAATTTTATTAATACACTTCATGTGTTACTTAAACATTTTAACGTGATGTTACGAATGACGCGATCCGCGGTAAAAATATTAAATGAAATACTCGGGGGTCGTCCATTAATCACGCGAGGCTCAAAAGGCGGGGAAGGGGTTCGACAAAACTCACGAAGTATCACCAGGAGGGAGGGGGGGTGTAGTGAGATCTTACGTGTATTTATTTTGTCGTTGAACGCGCGATTTCTAAACATAGTACAGAAAACGAAGCTGTAAAAAGTGCAAAACCTAGCAATTTTTTCAAAATGCATAGATTTGCATAAAAATTTGGGATTTGGCTTAACTTACCCTCCTCTTCAAAATCTACAGGGTATTTCTTAATAACATGCTAATATATAAGGGGGTGATTCTTGGACCCATTTTAAGAAAAAAACTTTATATGAATGTATGTCCTAAACGTCTTATCTTTCGAAATACTGGGTGTTAAAATTTTAGGATTTTTTTAATTTCATTTTCATACCACTTTAAATATCTTTATGAAAATTGGTGTAGGGCGTTTATGCATTAAAGAGCATTTTTTGACCTAAGAAACATTTTTTTATTTTTAACAGTGGCATCCGTACTGGACTCTGACTAGATATTTTTGAAGGAAAAAGTAGTACGCCACTGCTTTCTCTTAAAATAAAAAATATTTTTGGAGTCCCTGGTCAATTTAAAACAAATTTGGTTACTTGATTTTTTTCGCTCACCGTTTTTCCATAAAAAAAAATAAATTCACTTATTTGCGTCTCATTGGACCAATTACAAGAAAAAACGATTTATGCAACTTTAAACAATAATTTATTTAATAAGTTAACTTTTAAACGTTGAGATTATGAAATTAAGGTAATCTACATACATTTCTGAATATTACCAGAAAATTACCATGAACGCACAAAGAAATCAATTATATCAGGTGTTGGAAATGTCCACCTCCTGCAAATATGCATACCTCTGCTCTTTTTCTCATGTTCTTACGTACTCTTTGGAAAATGCCGGGAGTGGTTCTAATAGTTTCGCAAGAAACTATGATGCGATTTTTCAAATGTTCTTCATTATGAATTGGTGTGCTGTAAACCAATGTTTAAGGTTCCACATGAAGAAATCTAATGAATTGAGGTCTGGAGACCTAGGTGGCCATGCCTGTGGTCCGCCGCGACCTATCCAGCGATTATTGTAATTTTGGTTTAAATATTGGTTAAATAATATTATGCACCATCGTGCATAAACCAGAGACAATTTCTTACTAAAATGAGAACATCCTCCATCAAAGCTGGCAATTCTTCTTCGAGAAAATGCCGGTAATTGTGCCCATTTAACCTCTAATGAAGAAAATGGGTCCAATTAAATAATCACC